>JARJLF010001852.1:0-59422 GCA_029378395.1 Mycena leptocephala
GGCCGGTGGCCATGGCCTGCAGATTTTTAACGGCTTTGGATGTAAAAGCTCGATCCTTTAACTCGGAAAAGTGTAGGACAGGGACCAATGACTCGATAGGAGAGTCAGCTAGCGTTGAGTATAGGGATGGATCAGCCTGTAGATCTTTAATTGTCACAGACGCCGGAGGTTTATCCCTGGCCTCGGAGAAATGCAGGACGGACTCGATCGAAGATTTGGCTCGTGTCGTGGGGGAAGCCGAGGGATCATGAGGGGGGGAACTGTCCGAGGAATTGAGGAGGCTTGGAAGGCAGCGAGATCTTTGTTCCAAGTGGTCAGCTGTTTAACGAGCTTCCACGGACCACTCCGTTATTTTCCGATGCATCAAAAGAAATTAGTAGAAATACCTTTGCCCCAGACTCAGATTTTTCAAGGTTCTCCTTTGGGAAAGGTCCCACAGTCGGAGAGTGCGGTTGATCTCTCGCAAGCAGGAGGTCCACACTTGAAAATGCACCAAACATGCCCACGCTTGAGCGGCCTTGGCTGTAGGTCCGAGAGGTGCCTGCCAGCTGAGACATAGTCACAGGCAGTCCCAAGGCGATGCGAAAATCTATTTCATCCAGGTCCAGTGTGTTTGGATTGGTCGCATACTCGGCCCGATCCAAGACCTTGAGCGCATTCAAGAAGTGAGCATAGTCAGCTCCCAGGGCATCTGCGGGAAGAGTAAACCAAGAGCCATCGGACAAGGCTACAGAAATCCAGCAGTTTCTTCGAAGAGCGGAGTCTGTGTCAGGCTGTACTCGCTCATCTTGAGATAACGCTAGTAAGGGCGATGCGGTGCACAAGGAGCGGACAGCCACTGATGAAAACACAACCAAATACTCTCCTCTTTTCAATTGCAAAAAAAAAAAGAAGAAGAAGACCGACCAGTGTGTATACACTGTCACCGACTAAAGCTTGGCAACAGCTGAAAAGAATGAAACAACCCAATGGATGCCGACTTTGGATAGATCAGATTCGGATAGAGGGATGCGATGCGATGAAGCAGGTGGGTTGATTAACGGGAGAGTATTTTTCCAGGATAGTAGACCAAAATCTGAGTCAAACGAGACTTGGGATCAAGTGATTTGACCCAGCCGTTGTTGAGATCCATAAAGGCCGGACACAAAGTTAGTGTCAGGCACCGAAATGCGGTGCCGGGCGGACCGGATTTTGATGTCCACTGGACGAAATCACTGTTCTGCGAGGACAGAAAAAGAGGCTTGTAGCTCGGTAGGGACCTTCAGGACCATGGAAATAGATATTTAGAGGATGTAGCCTGTGCTGCTGTATCCCTGTCACCAGCTTAGGAAAGTTTAAACTTGGGTGTTTTTGCGGGAAGTTTCTTAAACGGTTTAAACGGTTTAAGCCTTTTTAAGCCAATTCAACCGTAGTATTACAGCAAAGTAGGTACAGTAGGGGCATACCCAGGCATTAAGCCAATTAAGCCGATTTAACTAATTGAGCCGTTTCAACCTGTTCAATCTGTTTAAGCCGCCGATCAACAAATTCAACGAATTCACCCGTTTCAGCCCATTAAACCGACGCGTTGTGAATCAACCGTTTGTTGAGCAGATCCTGTTGAGTCGGTCACAAAGGATGGCATGATTAAGGTGGAATGGAACCTACTCGGGGTGTTCGCGTTGATTTGCAGTTGTAATAGCGAGATTGACCCCAACTGTGTGTCAAGAAATTGGCCACTTACGCAAACATCACCACATCAATTCCAGTCCAAGAAGAATCCCAGATGTTTATAACAGGAGGTCGGAGGAGGGTGTGCGACCCCATTCAGTCGTTTTGGCCTTGAAGGTGGAAAATGTGGTGGCATGACAAGACTCTAGGGATGAAGACTCAGAGGACAGTGCCAACAGAAATGGGAGACGAAACAATATTTACTGAACACTGTGGGACTGGGGAACGAGAGGAGGGCATTGATATGAGAGCTTCTTTGCATGGGAGGAGCACAGAAGATGAGAGAGAGAAAGACGAGTGAGGTCACAAAGTCACGGTGGCATCAAACAATGCGCGCACAAAGGTTGAACAAAGAAGCCAACCAAACAAGATGCAACATGGCCTTTGCTTGTCTAAAACCACCATCTCCTCAAGTTATTGCCTCCACCTAGGATCCTCGGCCATATCTTGTCCCACCAAGCAGTGACTCCGAACCTGTCCTTCGACTTACACTGTTTTCAGAGCGGTTATGTCATGCTCCAGCGGCCCGGGCCATGCCACCACCTGTGGCAGACTATCTCCTGAATTTCCTGGCTCAAATGCGATGTACCCAGCATTCAGGGTGCCCCACACCCATTTCACCCTCGGCCTAATAGCCTCCTGCATATCTTCGACTTTTCGCGACCATGGGTGGCTAATGGGTTCGATCGGCTTAATATTTGCTTAAAATCTGCTTAAACGTTTGAATTGGTTTAACTGGTTTAAAGCGCTCAAACCGATAAAGAGGGTTAAATTGGCTTAAACTGTTAAACGTGTTCAGTCCACAGGCTTAATTGGCTGGATCTGTCAAACCAGGCTTACGGCGGCTTAAGCAGATTAAACTGGCTCAAATCACAAAATCAGCTAATACCTGGGGTGTACTAGTAGTGTACCTGCTTGGCTGTAATACTACGGTTAAATTTGCTTAAACAGGCTTAAACTGTTTAAACGGTTTAAGAAAACTTCCCGCAAAAACACCCAAGGTTTAAACCAACCTAAGTTGGATTTATTGTATCCAGATTCAAACAATTGCTGGCCCAATTGGGCAATTACTGGTTGATGTACCAAAAAAGTGCTTCTACTGGCACAGTAAGTAAAACTATGAACCAATGGTTATTTTCCAGGATAGTAGACCTAAATCTGAGTCAAATGAGACTTGGGATCAAGTGATTTGACCCAGCCGTTGTTGAGATCCATAAAGGCCGGACACAAAGTCTGAGTCAGAAGGACCGGAAAGTATTGCCGAGCGGACCGGATTTTGATATCCACCGGGCATAAATTCCATACAGGAAGGACAAGAAGTATATAGAGGACAGACGGAAAAGCATTTTCCATAGGACATGAAACCGAAAAGGGGTGGACGAAAAATTTTGGACAAGAGGACCATAAGATATTTTGAGACGGACATAGCCACTTGGTCAGCGGAACACAAATATGTTGGCCAGGACAGAAACCTCATTCCTGGGGACATTAATAGTACACGCAACTATATTGTAACCTCACCTACTATACTCGGTGGTGATCGCATCAGTGATCCGATCTCCTCTAACCGAGTGGCGATGCCCTGGATCCGGTGCATCGCCACCACCCAGGGCTCTCTCCCGCTGCCCATTACCGCCCTCTGCTGCCCTCCCTCTTTGCTGGGTGGCTGTGCCCTCGCTCTGGTGCATCGCCACAGGCCTGTTCATCCTCTGCTTCTGCTCTCCATAGCCTTCCGCCATCGCCCATCTCATGTTTTGCCAACCATAACTGTCTCCCTATCTCGGTCCTCAACGTAACCAACCCTATATCTATCTTCCCCGGGAATTGTGTGCACAATTCCACATCTATAGGCTTTTTTTTGAGTTATAGATTTTCAAGTGGCGATTTTTCAGGGAATCTCGCGCACAAAATGTGCACCTGATTCCCTGAGAATGGACCCTTTTCAAAAACCTTTGTGCGCCTGATTCCATATATAAGGCCCTAGATGGCCTTATAGACGAAAAATAATGTCAAATTCCTGGAAAAAGGCCATTTCCAAGGAATCAGGTGCACAAAGGTTTTTGAAAAGGGTCCCTTCTCAGGGAATCCGGGGCACAAAGGTTTTTGAAAGAGGTCCAGTTTCAAAAAGCTTTGTGCGCCTGATTTCCTGAGAGGGGACCCTTTTCAAAAACCTCTGTGCACCTGATTCCATCTATAAGGCAATTTGGGGTCTTATAGATGTCAAATTCCTGGAAAAGGCCATTTCCGAGGAATCAGGCGCACAAACATTTTTGAAAGGGTCCCTACCCATATGATCCTCAGCTCGTCTCGCGTTCCTTTTCATTAACTCCTTCCCCACAGCCTCTTCGTTTCCCGGGAATAATGTGGTACATGGCACACACCCACTTGCTCACTATCCTCCTGCGGGAGCCCGGGATCAACTCCCGGCATCCGAATGTATTTGCAAGATGAAGGGTTTTTTTTTTGTAGCCGTTATTTTTGGTGTTTTGCTGACTCGACTTGTTTTCGTTTTGCTTTAAACAGTGTACACTTTACTTCATGCCTACTTCATGCCTACCCATAAATAATCCCCTGGGCGGCCCCACCCATCGTTACCCCTCCGGGCCGAGCACTTGAGCCCAGGTCCTCCCCCCCCACCCACCATGTTCCCACTGTAGTAATCCGACCTAGTGTCAATGTAAACTGTTTGAGCAATTCCTATCCATCTTATGAAGTAAAATTGGAACACTAGGTGAAAGACAAATTCCTGTCACATGTAACGTTATTTGAGTCCTAAAACTCCAGCGGCATTTACCGTGAGTCATCAAGGCTGCGCCGGCCCAGTGGCAGTGTACAATAGCTACAATAGCATCAAATGGAAATGTGATGCCATCAGTCTGGCTGGCTGCAGAAGGGATAAAGGCGCAAATACCTGAGTGCTTCAACACGTTGTAATCTGACCAAGTCAGTGTTCACAATTCTTCGAATTTTCTCTCACTGAGATGGGCAATGAATATCCTTTTGAATTATAGGTTTTTTGAACGTCTAAATAAAATTAGGGGGTCACCGTCACCCGAACACTCGCAGTAAAATTTCAACCTACCTTAAAAGGTATACCGAAAGCGGCTGAATCAGGATCCAAACCAAAGTAGACAAAAAGTGATTGTATTAATCTACCCTAAAAGTGTGATGAAATTAGCTACAATCTGCCCTCCTTTCGATGCAGATTGAAATTCCCTAAATAAGAGTTGAATGAAAGGAGTGCGGACAAAGGCACTTTCAGGATCCCAATCGCACAGAAAGAGGGTCTTTCGGAACAGTTACCGAAAGAGCTTCTTTCCGGAACCCTTTCAGTGTGGTTTAGCACTGTTTCAGCGTGAGATGAAAGTGTTTCTGAAAGAAGCTCTTTCAATGGCCGTCTGAAAGATCCTCTTTGTGCAACCAGATGGTGGATATTGAAAGAGCCTTTATCCAGGCTCCTTTCATTCAAGTCTTATTTGGGGAATTTCAATCTGCATCGAAAGGAGGACAGATTGTAGCTAATTTCATCACACCTTTAAGGTAGATTACAGCCGATGTCAGTACCGAGGGTGCGGATCAAAGAATTTCTGTTTTTGGATGTTTCCAAAGAATTCCCTATATCTCTGTCAGTTCTTCACCGATTGACATAAAAACTAAATAGATCTACTCAGCTAATTCATGCACAATTAGTGATAGAGAGGAACTTGCGAAAATATTATGTATTAGGTAATTTCTGTTTTGGGGCTGTTTTTGAACCGAATACTGTCTAGCATGGCCAGAACATGTCCCAGTGACCTAGAATTTTGGGAGACCAACTGTTCAAGCAAAGTTGAAGCACTTGCAAATGCTCGACGGTCAATGTGTCAGGAAGAGATGGGTGTAGAAGGCAAGATTCCGCGGAAACAGAGTATGTACGCAAAGATACGCCAAAAACTTAAAGCACTTTGATAAAACATACATAAGAACTCGTACCTGAATGCCTCTCATGAGCACTCACAGCTCACGAGGGAATAATGCAAGCAAAAGCACTCGTGTGTTTTGAATTCCTCCAGCATCAGCATCAGTATCCGTCCACCCATGCATTCATATAATCCCCGTCGTGGACGAGATGCACATCACTCCCGCGCATCCCCTCCAGCCGCAACCGCCCCAGCCTGGCGGCTTTCTTCCCACTGATCCCCGCCCCGGAGCCAAATGTGAAGCTCTCGAGGCGCGTGCCACCCGCGGCCCGATCCACACGCCAACGGGTGCGCGCCATGTCCACGACGGCTTTCGTCGCGCGCACCCACGGCACCGTGAGTGTCTCTTCCACCCAGCGGTCGATGAGCGTGAGGGCCACCAGCCGCGGAGTAGCGGAGTGTCCGCATCGCGCGTGAGGGCGTCCGCGAGCGGCGCGAGGCCTTGCGCAGAGAAAACGAGCTGCAGGCGCCAGAGCGAGGGGTTACTCTGGAGGAACGGGATAAGGCTGTCGCCCGTGCGACTGATGAGGGAGAACTGTTGGAGCGAAAACGCCGAGCGCGTTTGCAGATCGAGGAGAGTTGCGCACGGGAGGTTTTGTGCGTACTCGTACTTGATCGAGAGCTTCGTCACGGAGGCGAGAACGAGTCTGTCGAAGAGATCGACTGGAGAACTACCTCTAGCCCATCCGCTGATTATAAGATCCAGCTCGCGCAGGGCGGGCGCGGAGACGGGTGGTTGTCGACGGGGCGGCTCGGGAGATGTGGGAGGTACGATGGAGGTCGTAAATGCAATGACAGGCATTAAAGGTGGCAGGATGTACACATCCAGTTTAGCACGCACGAGGGCGTTGGCCATTCCGAACATATGGAGCGCGTCATCGCATCGGATTTCAACGTCTGTGAAATACAATTCGGTTAGCTGTCCCCACGGCAGACCAGCGACATAGGGGTCGAATCTGAGTTTGCCACGGATTGGTGGCACAACGGGAACATGAAGATCGAAGGTGGGTGCAGATGAATAAATAGCGCCAAATTTCACGCTGTTTAGAAGAGGCGCACCCTCAAGAGCAGACATCGAGCGGAACCATGTCCCGTGGCCATCCGTCAGCACGGAGATATCGATGGATCGCAAAGCCATCAACGAGCTCCTAGGAAGCTTGAACAAAGACTCCGTGAAGACGGCGGGCAGCGATAGCTCTAAATGCTGTATGCGATGGCGTACCGGGAGTACGAGATCCATGGCCAGATTGGGGAGCCTAGAGGACTCCGAGACGGATGAGGTGATGATGAGTGCGAGGGGCAGTTCGCACGAGCGCTCAAAGCACGCCTTCGCGAGATTTATGATGCGGCTGAATCCTGCTGTCCGGGCACCGAGATGCAGGACGACTCTGCACCAGAGCACAGGCATGTGCAGTGCCACCGAACGCCATAGGGCGCACACATGACAGACCACAAGGTGGGGACGCATTGGAGAAGAGACGTCCTGGTTGTCCGCGGTGGAGTGTAAACAGATTTCTGCCAGGAGCTCGGGGGGGAGACGGAAGATCAAGCTCGGAGGCTGCTGTACGGTCCGCTTTACAGCCAGAGAACGATCAGCGAGGAAATCTCGAAGAGTTAATAGTGGCTTTTGTCGCAGAGGGCCTTCAGCATCCTTCACTTGCAGAGTAAGCCAGCGCAGATCGCTGTCGGAGAGACTCGACCATCGCGTGGAGCGTATATCGCAATCTGAGGGATTTGATGAACGGTCCATTTGGGCTGCGGGAGATAAGAGCGTTGCAACGAAGGGCTCGAGCCGTTGGACGTTGACGAGCTGGCAAATTTGAAAAAGAGTACACCCGGCTTGTCGCGTGACCCTCGGAGGTCGGCCGAGCCCCTCATTATACTACACGCGCACACTGGCGCAAACAAACGCGTCGCATGGGGAATAAATAAACTTGGAATCGTAGACATATAATGAGCATGCACAGTTTACAGTCCCAATAAAATTTAAAGCCATCCCAATTAGCAGCTTGATTAAATGAGGGTAGCAAGTAGTGCTGTCCATTAATATGATACGACATAATATATTATTAATATATTCTTAATACTACGGATATGATACGGCCTTGGGGTGAAAAAAAAATATTAATACGGAAGAATACGATACGATATGATATGAATATAATATGATATGCCAGACCCGTATTATGCATATTTTTTCCATATCATGGATGCCCAAACACTGCTCTGGAGCTGGCACTGAGATGTATCTGCCACCTTTCTTCTGCCTGACCAGCACATCTGCACAGATGGTCACGGAAACTAGAACAAGAACTTGATTTATCCATTGATTGATGCTTGGCCTCGGCTTTCAACCAGTGCTGGGGTGGCTGAATTCCGGAGGATCTTATGTTTCCCCGCTCTGTATACCTCAGTTCATACAGAGAAGCAACAAACTGTGGTGGGCTTATCAAGGGTAACCCATGATCTCTCCCTGGAGGGAAAAAATCTGGGATTATGGGTGGTCCGAGCGTATTAAAATATATTTTGAGTATATCATGATACGGGATAATATGGCATAATATAATACGAGGATAATACATATGAATACGATACAGCGCTAGCACCCATAATATGATAACAATATAATATGATATGCAAAATTTCATATTAATATCATATGTGGACAGCACTAGTAGCAAGCGGACGTAGTGCGCAGTGCACCACTGCATTTCATTAGTGGTCTAGCACAGGATTGAGCGGTTGTCAGGGGTTCGACTCCCCGCGTCCGCATGGCACTCTGTTGTTGTTTTTATACCGTTCTTTTTTTTGCACCCCCCAACAGTAAAGCTGCTTTCAAACTGCAACTCAATTATGCATCCAGTAAGCCAAAAATAAAATTATAAAATCCTCCTGCTTGAGGCTCAAGTGTACAAGGGTAGCAAGCGGACGTGGTGCACGGTGCACCGCTGTACTCCATCAGATAGAAAAACGTTGGAACAGCTACCCGGGTTCGATTCCCCGGGCCCGCATGCGCGATTAAGCATTGATTTTTTGTTCCTTTCTTTTTGCACGGGTCCACGGTTCAACTGTTACTCAATTATCCCCACAATCCCGCGAAAAAAGGTTTGGTTCTGTTGCATCTATCTCCTCACAGCCCCAATAAAATCATCCTAGTTAGCAGCCTGAATCAATAAGGGAAGGAAGCGGACGTGGTGCTCGGTGCACCGCTGCACTCCATATGTTGTAAGTACTGGAATGAAGCAGCTGCTGGGGTTTGACTCCCCGCGTCCGCATATGTTGATACATTTGATCATTTCCCCCCCCTTATTCTTTCAACTCTTCAAGCTTTCGAACCATGACTCTATTGTCCTTGTAGTTCCATCCCATTTCTTGTTTAAACGTAACACAAGGAATTTTGACTTGGCCATCTGTCTGTCTATCATAGCTTTGCACGTCACAGCACCAATAAAATTCTCTAGCTAGCGGCTTGAGGGACTGAGAGTAGGAAGCGGATGTGGTCCATGCTGCACCGCGGCATTTAATGCTGCAGTCAATTGAAATTTGAAGTAGCTGTCGGGGTTTGACTCCCCGCATCCCGCACCCACATTCTTCGACCTCCTGAATTCTTTTTTAAAAGTATCTTGCGCTTTGAATACCTGATTTTTATTCTCACTTATGAGGAAAAAGAAGCGCATGTGGTGCACGGTGCACCGCTGTACTTCATCAGATGGAACAACAGTTGGAACAGCTACCGAGGTTTGACTCCCCGCGTCCGCATAACAACCCTCACAGGTGCTTTTTATTTATTTATCTCTTTGTGGTTCAACACAAATGGGTGGCTAATCCGAGTTGCACGAAGGAGTGGAATAATATTATGTGAAATGATGAAAGAAAATTGAAGCAGCTGTCGGGATTCGACTCCCCGCATCTGCATTCGGTGTCTCATACAACCCTTTTTACTCTCTCTTGCAGCGAGTGAATTTCATCTCACTTACAAGAAGAAATAAATGAGTACAGGAAGCGGTCGTGGTGCACGGTGTACCGCTGCAGTTCACGTGGTGATATCAAGGGTGAAAATTGAAGCAGTTGATGGCTCGACGCCCCGCGTCCGCATGTTGGTTGAACATGGATTTGTGTCTTCTTTGTCAACTCAAAATTGTTGGCTAATCTGAGTTGCGCAAAGGATTGGAAAGGCGGACGTGGTGCACGGCGCACCGCTGCATTCTATGGGTTTGTGGCTTGAAGGAATTGAAGCAGTTGAAGGGGTTCGACTCTCCACGTCCGCGCTGGAAAATGTATCCATCACTTTTTTATTTTGTTTTTCGCAAGCCCACAGACACAGCTTTCAAAGCAAGACTCCGTTATCCCCAAAGTTCCATCCAGTTGAATTTAAGGTTTGACTACGAAACATCTTATGGCTCTTTTTTTCTCTCGCAGTCCAATAAAATCCTATTACTTGGCAACTTGAGTAACTGAGGGTAGCAAGCGGATCTGGTGCATGGTGCACCGCTGCATTTCATTTGCGGATTCGGAGAGAAAATTGAAGCAACTGTCGGGGTTCGACTCCCCGCGTCCGCATGCTGCGTATTCAAAAGCTTTTTCCTTCTTTTTCCTTTCTCACAATTCAACTGTTCAACAGGTCAACATAGGCCCTCAATTATTCCCCAATCCCTTAGTAAGAAAACATGCACCCATATCAATCCATCTGCCCACCTTTTTTTACCTCATGTTCCTAGTAAAATCATCCCAGTTAGCACTTTAAGTAAATGAGGGTAGCAAGTGAACGTCGCACCGCTGCACTCCATGTGTCGTAGGTACTGGAATGAAGCAGCTGTCAGGGTTCGACTCCCTGCGTCCGCATTCGGCTGGCCCCACCGCCTTTTTTTCCTTTCCTTTTTTTTTTCTGTCTCGCAATTCAGCGGTCCACTGGCGTGAAGCAGTATGCAGAGGCGGTCCAGCGCACTCAATTAATTATCCCGACAATTCCAGGACAAAAAAAGCAGCCCGTGGGGTTAACTTGCAGCACCAAATGAAATCATCCTAGTTAGCAGCTTGAGTAAATGAGGGACGTGGTGCATGGTGCACAGCTTGGCGCGAGATGTAAAATGGGCAGAAAGCGACAGCGAAGTGAAAGACCGTACCTCGCACTATTTATGCGTCGCACCGAGCTCGGTTCAAGTTTATTGCGCGCGAGGTCCTGAAGAAGAATCGAATCCAAAAGCGGAAGTGAGGAATCAGTCTGCCAGTAGGGATCACGAATACAAATGAGGATAGGGGGGACTGGAATGATAGAAGCGCCGTCCGTCCATCTACGAAGTGACAGATATCTGCAGAAGTGAGTCCAAGTAGACGGGTGCCAACTGTCTATTTCTACCTAATATTCGTCCGCAGAGACCGATCGGATGCATAGGTTATGTCAGTACGGCTTTCATTATTCCTTGAACTTCTGCTCCTTTTTTTTTTTTTGAAGAATATTCAGCCACTGGAATAATAATTATGCTGACCAAAAGGTATGCTCCCAGATTTCCACTCGACCAAGCACAATTCGGCTGGACTGGCATATGCAGCTATCTCGGGTGATTCGGCGAACGGGCCGCTGGTTCCCAAGATGAAACGACAGCCGACGCGACGTTACGCTTGCAGTAAGCTCAACAGCCATGTTCCGCCTTCCCATCGTCTCGCCGAGTTTCTTCTTCTTCTCGGCACTAGGAAGGACATCTAGCGAAGCATTCTCGTAGCAATTGAGGCGTATTTGGGCAACGCACGCCATTGAACAGATAGCTGGCCACAGTTACCTCGCGTCAAATAGGCGAGGGTTGTCCAGTGAATGTTGAGGTGAAAAAATGAATGAGAACAACGTACGGCGTCAACCGGGGTGCTTTGCTTCGACGCTCGAGGAATGCGGCAACAGTGGGGAACCGGATCGCCGCGAATGCCTCGCCCGGTGGTTTTGGGTTGAGAACCGTGCGCGAAGCGTCGGCGATGTCAAAGTGGAATGTCGATGCACGATGGACAAGGATGCGCGATGGCTGAAATGAGGAGATGAGTCCAGGATGAAGAACGAGTGGATGTCAGGGTATACACCTCTTCCCAGGGTGGATTCGAAACAGAGTGCTGCAGAACAAGCGTGTCCTTGGGTGTCAAGATGAAAGCACGAGGACGATCGGGGTTGTGTATCTGGTAGTCGTGCCAATGCGAGTCAGGGCATCCCCGTTCAGCGTCACATATGGAAGATTTGCGCAAATAGCATTGGCCGCGTCCGCCACTTGGCCGTCTGGGACGAGGATTTGGAGATCAAAAAGGCCAGTGGGCACACGATGCACGATGGCCAGCGCGTCTTCGGCCCATAGGACACAGAGTACTCCAGCCATTGAGATTGATAAAGGCGGCCCTAGTCGTGCGCGCTGCCAAGGAGACCGATAGGGCTTTTGTCGTAAAAATGTACACCCATGACGTCGGCCCTTAGGCTTTTTTGGTAATCTTCCCCCACCGTATTCAGTCTTTTTTAAAACTTGCAGAAGAACGCCTCAAGACCGGAATTCATTCATTGAGGACTGTATACGGCTCAAAATATGGTCCGAAGTATAAAACGAAGACATTGCTGACTACGACGCAGATAAAGTGGGAATTCAGGAGGGAGAGTATTCGACACGGCAATCTGAGAAGGATGTGTAGGTGGTCCTAGACAAGGAGATGGAGGGCGGGTGCGACATGCTCAGTTGGTAATGAGATTCGCTGTGCTCCCGGTCAGGGCACGGTATCCTTGGGGGTTGCCGTCGAACGCGGCGGTAGCATGGTGAAAGAGGCGACTGCGCAGAATGGCGGCAATAGGTGAAGACGTTGCGCACAACATAGTTGTGTGGATGGCCGCTGAGAAGGCGCAGGGAAGTGCGCGGGTCGTGCGTACATGCGGGGTGTGGGGAAGCAATCGCCGAAGAACCGGATGCTCGTAGAAATGGGGCGGGCCTGCGCATGGCGAGGGCTTGGGTCGCGGGACGTGGTGGACGTCGCGGACGCGACCAGCTCGTTGTACGCAGCGTGCGTATTTTGCGCGCGTGTGGACCGCTTCGAAGACGTATTGTAGCTTGCGGGCGCCAAAGGCGAATGCCCGGGGGCTCGCTGAAAGTGCTGCGGGAGAAGCGTCGTTGGATGGGGGGAGAGGGGTTGCTGGAGCCGAGGCGCGTGGGTGGAGACGCGACATGCGGAGAAATCGACACGTGGATGGAGATAACATGGTGGAGAGCCGGATGGAGGCAACGGAACTGTAGAGACGGTCAGCGAAGGTGGATCGAGGGCCAGGGAGCCGGAGGGAGGGATGGGAGAGAGGAAACGACGTACCTTGGGCTCAGCACGGAGGGACGCGTGCACCGGTCGTCTATCGTCCATTGATGAGGCCGCGACGGGTACGGACGGTGTCGTTGATGAACGGGCAGGGTGCTGCGCTACCCGATGCCTGGCGATATGGCAACGCAATGTAGAGGGTATGGGGGGGTGGGCAGAGACTAACCGCCGTGTACAATCGTTACGCATTGAGCAGGGCATCGAATGGCGACGGTGGACGCCTTGGCCTGATTTTTTTCTCTCTAAACGTGCGCGCTGTCGTGCATTCCGCGGTGGCCTGAGCAGCAACAAACACATTATGGAAGTGTAAGTGATTGGTAAAAGGAGGACGTACAGGTATAAGCACCTTTCCCATTCCCGGGTTCTCTGAGGCCTCCAAGACCGAGGCCCTAATGGCGCTCAAGACGCGTTCCAGGTCCCAATCTGTCGGCGAAGACGACAGCCTGAGGACATCCTCGCGGAAAAGTACCGTGATGCCGACGGCGTACGCGAAGTGGACCCGTTGGAGCGACGCCAAGGAGGCGGGCGCGAGCGCCGTAGACCGTAGATTACGAGCGCGACGTGGGTGAATCGCATCGCCGCCGGTGCCAGCCAGTTCCCGAGGAACGACATCGTTGCTTCGTGGTGATCGGTGCGCGCATCCGAGACAGGTCGGCGCGAGAGGAGCGCATAGGGTTCCAGAAATGCGGTCGGCGGCGGCGAGAGGCATGGTGGACGAGGGCACAGGCGGTTGGGGCACTCGACGCCGTGGCGACTGCACGAAGTCGGTGGACTAAATTTGATCGGAGTCCGATCAATGTCGGAGTAAGATGGCGTTATTAACGGTACGGCCACCGATCTGGTTGAAAAGGAGCACCTCCTGTCTCACAGGTTGGACTCCATTTCCAACAAGAGTACCCAGTTCATTGCCTGCATCCCCGATTTTCCTTTTCTATCTTTGAATCGGAGCTCAAGATTGAATCTTCGTTGATCCAATGCTCGGTGCGAGATGGAAGCTTGCTGTCACGCGCGCCACTGTCAATCCAAGTTTAGCACCCACGTAAGTACTGTACCCGAACAATACGGCGACCACGCAACATCCTCAAGTCCTCACTCAGGGCACCGCAGCCACTACCCTCCAGCTCATCAACACTGAGCTGCAAAAACGACTGATCTACATTTCGAGCGGGACTGCAGCAGTTCATCGTCGCTGTCAGTGGCTGTCATCGCCCAAGCGCCACATCAATCTAAGTTCGACGTTCATATAACGTACTGGACCAGAACAATGAGGCCGACTTCCCCGGATCTTCCGTCACAGCCTTCCATCCAATTTAAAGCGCAACGTGCTCTGCATGTTCCTCCGACCCTTCCTCTTATACTCGTCTTTGTCCCAATCCATTCTTCGAGCTACAACCCCAAGTCTACTACAGCAATTTATTCTCTTTGGTCAGTTCTGTCTCTCATGTGAATTTTGATGCTGGCTGACAGAGTGCTGTCCCTCATACATAAGATCCATACTTACGAGAATAGTCATGTCTCATCAACCAAGTGAACCCCACACATTTAACCTTTATGGTGCGGAATAAATTGATTAGGATACCAGTATCAGTATTTATATTACCCAGGAGGCAGGGAGGCGATGGTGGACAGGGTGGCCAACAGGGTGGTGGTGGAGGTGTTGGGTATGGTCCCAATGTAAATGCCGGACCGGAACCATGCACGTTCACTACCATGGAGAAGCAGAAAACCGAGACATCATCCTTAACTGGCTTTCACCTATCAATTTCTTTCTACGACATGCAGATATCTCACAGCTGCGGGAGAAGGGAACTGGTGGATGGCTGCTTGCAGATCCTGTCTTTAAAAAATGGGAATCTGGCTCTGGAAGCACCATTTGGTGCCATGGAATTCGTATGTGATTCATCACCCTCATAGTTTCAGACTAACCAAGCTGAAATTTCCAGCTGGCGCTGGGAAAACAGTCCTTGCGTACATCATTCTCCACATAAGTGGCCACCACTAATTATGAATCCTAGATCAATGGTTGTGGATCATCTCAGTGCTGCATTCAGAAAAACAAGATATTGGTGTAGCTTGCATTTATTTGAACCATAAGGAAGCCAATGACAAACACCCCTAAACTTCTGGCAGGCTCTGGAGACAGCTTGTACTTAACAGGGATTCAGCTCTCTGCAAAGATTATATGGCAGCACCGGGAGAAGGGCACTGTACCATCACTGGCAGAAGTTGCCAGTCCTCAGCTCTAGCCTCAAGGAGTTTTCACAGGTCTATATTGTATCGATGCATTGATGAATATCCCGAGGATCAACGTTCATCCTACTCAAACATCTCGCAGAACAGATGGGTCTCAGTCTCAGTGTGAACTTGATGGTCACTTCTCGACCCCATGTTCCTGCAGGCCCTACTCTTCCAAATGTTGAAATTTCGAGATCGGTGCAATGCCAGAGGATATTAAAAAATTTGTCAATGCCCGGATTGACTCATCATCACGCCTGTCCAAGTATGTCCAAAGGCAACCCAAGCTACGAGAAGACATTCATTCAAAAATTGGCAGTAAATCTGTGGATGGAATGTAAGCTGTGAGGTATCATTGTTGGAAAGAAACTGAAATGAATTCCAACCAGGTTCCTTCTTGCCAAGCTTCACATTGATTCCCTGAGCACAAAGAATACAATCCGGGAAGTTCGAGAAGCTCTGAATGTCCTCCCAGAGAGTCTTTATGGCAGCTATGATATTGCAATACAGCGAATTGATGCCCAGAGTGATGCAGACAGAAAGACAGCTCACTCAACCATTGCTTGGGTTGCAAATGCAAAGAGACCATTAACAGTGGAAGAGTTACAGGTTGCTGTTGCTGTTAAACCAGGCATGCAAAAGCTGGATGAGGAGGAGGATCTTACAGACATTGATATTATTCTCTCTGTCTGCGCTGGGCTTGTCATTGTGGACAGAGAATCTTCTGTGGTGCGACTTGTTCATTACACCACACAGGAATATCTGGACAGCATACAGGCCCTACTATTCCCAGACGTACAAATAAAGATAACACGCACTCTACTCACTTTCCTCAACTTTGATGGATATCCAGACTCCTCCTGGACCTCTCTTCAGAAGAAAGACTTACCCCCTCTTGTTGAGTATTCTCAGTATTGCCTTGCACATGCTGCTGGACAGCCTGAAGTTCAACTCAGAAAAGTTCTTTTGGAGTTTCTTGGAAGAGCTTTTCCGTGGAAGAAAACATTGGCAGGGAAAGAGCACTCCAGTCTGTGGCGGAACTCCATGCCACGGAGGCAATGGAACTCAATGCCATGGAATTATTCAGGTTGGCCATCACAACCCTCTGTGTTGTGGATTTCAGCAGCTGCAAACCTTGTGGACACAGCAAAGTTTCTCCTGGACCAGGCCCCATTGCAGCTGCATTCAGAACACCCAGAGATCATTGTAGCATCATACTATGGCCATGCAGAGATTGTGTCCTTCCTTCTTGAAAAGGGTGCTGACATCAATGCAGCAGGGGGAGAAGATGGGAGCTCATTGCAGGCTGCTGCTGCTCGAGGCCACACAGAGATTGTCGGTATCCTTCTTGAAAATGGTGCCGATGTCAATGCAGCGGGGGGAGAAGATGGGAGCTCATTGCAGGCTGCTGCTGCTGGAGGCCACACAGAGATTGTCAGCATCCTTCTTGAAAAGGGTGCCGACATCAATGCAGCAGGGGGAGAAGATGGGAGCTCATTGCAGGCTGCTGCTGCTGGAGGCCACACAGAGATTGTCAGCATCCTTCTTGAAAAGGGTGCCGACATCAATGCAGCAGAGGGAAAAGGTGGGAGCTCATTGCAGATTGCTGCTGCTCAAGGCCACACAGAGATTGTCGGGATCCTCCTTGAAAAGGGTGCTGACATCAATGCAGCAGAGGGAGAAGGTGGGAGCTCATTGCAGATTGCTGCTGCTCAAGGCCACACAGAGATTGTCGGGATCCTCCTTGAAAAGGGTGCCGACATCAATGCAGCAGGGGGAAGATATGGGAGCTCATTGCAGGCTGCTGTTGTTGGAGGCCACATAGAGATTGTCGGGATCCTTCTTGAAAAGGGTGCTGATGTCAATGCAGCAGGGGGATTCTATGGGAGCTCATTGCAGGCTGCAGCTGCTCGAGGCCACACAGAGATTGTCGGGATCCTTCTTGAAAAGGGTGCTGATGTCAATGCAGCAGGGGGATTCTATGGGAGCCCATTGCAGGCTGCTGCTGCTCAAGGCCACACAGAGATTGTCAGGATCCTTCTTGAAAAGGGTGCCGACGTCAATGCAGCACGGGATTCTATGGGAGCGCATTGCAGGCTGCAGCTGCTGGAGGCTACACAGTGATTGTCAGCATCCTTCTTGAAAAGGGTGCCAATGTCAATGCAGCAGGGGAGAATATGGGAGCTCATTGCAGGCTGCAGCTGCTCAAGGCCGCACAGAGATTGTGTCTTTCCTTCTTGAAAAGGGTGCCAACATCAATGCAGCAGAGGGAGTCTATGGGAGCTCATTGCAGGCTGCTGCTGCTCAAGGCCACACAGAGATTGTCGGGATCCTTCTTGAAAAGGGTGCCGATGTCAATGCCGCAGGGGGATTCTATGGGGGTCATTGCAGGCTGCTGCTGCTGAAGGCCACACAGAGATTGTCAGCATCCTTCTTGAAAAGGGTGCCAACATCAATGCAGCAGGGGGACTTTATGGGAGCTTATTGCAGATTGCTGCTGCTGAAGGCTGCACAGAGATTGGCAGCATCCTTCTTGAAATGGGTGCTGACATCAATGCAGCAGGGGGATTCTATGGGAGCTCATTGCAGGCTGCCACTGCTGGCGGCCACACAGAGATTGTTGGCATCCTTCTTGAAAAAGGTGCCGACATCAATGCAGCAGGCGGAAGACATGGGAGCCCATTGCAGGCTGCTGTCACTGAAGGCCACACAGAGATTGTCAGGATCCTTCTTGAAAAGGGTGCTGACATCAATGCAGCATGGGGAGAAAATGGCACTGTGCTGGAAATCGCAACAAAGCATGGCCACAATAAGATTGTTCCAATGCTGTTAGAGAAAGGAGCCAGGAATCTAGCAGCAGTGAGTACCAATGGAGATGAACAGTGGTGAGTCTGACTCTAAATTTTGATATTGTCCTCTCATATACCACTCCATCAGGTGTTAGGAATTTGCTGGGCAACTGGGCAACTCTTGAACCACTTAGTTGCTGGATCTGCTTTTAGCATGTCAAATTACAGGAAAGTTGGTCAAACATGGCCTGGCAAAGCAGTAGCCAAATACTTTAAAATCCAGGTGATGGAGGATTCAACTGACGAGGGGATTTTTGAAGCGGTCCAGAAGATGCGCGATGACAGCGAGAACATGGAAACCAATGCAGGTGATGATGGCGCCGATTCTACACAGGACCCAAAGCCAACGAGAAAAGACGCACTTCAGGCTCTGTCGATACTGCGCAGGTATCTCCAAGATGAACATGGGACATATGCCTGCAAGCTTGAGCTTGGCCTTGTGACGTTTGGACAGGAAACTCAGTTGGAATGTTCCAAACACATGATTCCGACCACGATCACCGATTATTTTGGCGTCTAAATGAATACCAATTTCTTATGTAATTCTTTTCCTTTAATTTCGGGCCTCTGCTGGACCCCATACTCTGCAATAACCCATAGATTTCCATGTCTACGGAGGGGTATGGCTTAAGACAGAGTAGACTGTACTGCTGTTTGCGGTACTTACACTGGTTGAACATTTCAAGTTTTTCAGTGAAAAAATTGGTGAAATATGTCCATTATTCTTCACACTTTTTTCGCTGAAAACATAAGTGAAAAACTTAAGATGTTTTCACCACTTTTTTGTTTTTGAGGTGTAAAATTTGAAACAAGCCCAAAAGTAGTGTTGCCGCGACTTAACTCAAAGTCATTTTGAAGTCAAAGTCGCAGCCGACTTGAGCCGAGTCGAGCCGAGTCGACACTGCAACTCGGGTTGACTTACAAGTCGACTCGAGTGACTTGAAGTTGACTTACTGGTTCAAATTCCAGGAAGGTGTGCTGAGTCGTTTACAGCACAAAAAAACAATTTCTTGAATTTTGGTGAACCGTGACCTGAACACGTGACACCCTGGTGACACCTGTCACGTTTTTGTGATTTTTTGTAAAACCGCCGCAGATGAAGCTAGAACCACAAAAATACATTGCTGTCCAAAATGGGCTCTGGAGTCGACTCGAGTCGACCCAAGTTGACTTAGACCTACAAGTCGAGTCGAGTCGAATCTATTTTAAGTCGACTTTCGAAGTCGCGACTCGACTTATCGAGTCGCGGCAACACTACCCAAAAGTGCTGCAAAATTTTTAAGTTTTTCACTCACTTTTTCAGTGAAAAAAAGTGTGAAAAATAATGGACATTTTTCACCAATTTTTTCACTGAAAACTTGAAATGTTCAACCAGTGTTAGGGTGCAGCTGCCCGAGAAATATTATCCAAGACCCTATAGTTACTGTACAAATCTTTGAGGTGATCTGAGCAAGATAGACATCCTTCACAGCAGCGAACTTGTGCAGAAAACAACCCTGTTATTTGTTTCATCGGAAAGTTCGGGTCACCATTGATGTTGGAGTATTTAGAAAGACCAAATTTCTATGGCGGTCAACGTGGTACTTTATTAAAACAGGGTACAATGTCTCTATTTCGACATAATATATGTGATTTGGAGCACAATGTATATGGAAAGTGAATGAGTAGAAAACATTTTTCTAACCTTCCATATAACACTTTAACTTTTTTTGTAAGGTAACACTTTCTTTACCTTTTTCTCCCCCATAACTTTCTTGGCATGATCCCGTGGCTGTACTGATTGGCTTGCGGGCCGATCCATGTTGAAGGTGTACTACTCCCTCTCTTGGGGCTCCAGTCTGGCTAAAGGACTCCAGGTGAGGGGCCTTAGAGCACCATTAGTCATGATGTTGCACTGTCTGAACATTCTCGAAGAAATGCATCCTGGTTGCAGAAGTTGGCTCAATTTGGCAGACTTCGGCCCGCGGGCTCCTGGGCACAGCCACTCGATGGTGCCAGAAATGCCGAGAGAGTTTTGGTGCTGAAAAAAATCAATAAAGTTTAGATACCAAAGAAAGTTCAAAAAGTGTTATATAACAGGTAGGAAAGTTTTTCTACTCATTCACTTTCTATATACATTTTGCTCCAAATCACATATATTGTGTCGAAATAGAGATATTGTACCCTGTTTTAATAAAGTACCACGTTGACCGCCATAAATTTCAGCCATTTTTACGACCTTTTAAATATTGGCAGATACACCCATCAAACTACCTAATGGTTCAGCTCCTGCCTCAAAGAGGCCCAATCCCATGTCATTCTTCAAGTCTATCTCTGGATATTTTGGCTTGTATATCACGTACAATAAATTGATCACTGTTCCAAAAACCAATTTGGGCTTCTCAAGACTCAAGGAAATTTAGATAGTTCAGATTGAGCTTAGAAAGCAGACATCCAGCTGTTCCACCAAAATTCCAGGCATGTATGTATTGCATAGGGAACATAGCAACATTTGGTGTTGGGCTGGCAACATGGCCCAGCCCTTCCCAAGTCCTTGATATTTCCATCAGTATTTAGGCAATTGAAGAGAGAGACAGCAAAATCACCCCTGCTGTTTGTTTCAGGGTTACCATGCCCAATGCAAGCTGGTTGACTGACGACCACGTGAGAGTGGGGCCAAGTGAATTTCTACTGTCCACTATATTATTTCAAACATTGGTGAGGGCAGGCATCATGGCACTAACAATGTTAGTGCCTCCATGGCACTTAGAAGGCACTTGTCCTGGCAGGTGCCACGGCAGGTCATAGGGCAGGTGAACTCCCACATGCCTTGATCATGTGCCATCAATGGACTAGATTAGATTGTTGTGCACTTTGTTATCAAAAGACTGGGAATTTGTTGAAATTTTTAGATTGTATGGGTTATGAATGGGCTAACATAAATTATGACTGCCAGAAGAATCTCGTTCCAAGTGCTGGTTATTATTACAAGCTACGTTTATGTCATCAATTTGAATGTCAGGGAAAATTCAAAAAACAATAGATGTTTTTCCCTCATTGCTACCCCATTTCTATGGCAGTCAACGTGGTACTTTATTCAGAAAGTGTAAGAGTCACTCCAGCGTCACATTCGGAGATAATTCCCATTCCCATTCGGTTACATAATGTAGTGATGGCTACCAGATAATCGTGATCGCGATAAGCTTCTCTCATTCTACGACTGTATTGTCATGCCCCCGCCCAATTAAAAGCCTGGAGACATTCCTCGGTGGGTCGCCACACTTGTGGTAGCCTTACTTCAATATATTGTGCTTGGTGTGGCACTCCATGTCTATCCACAATACTGCAAAGAGGATTTGCATACTTCTGCTCTCTCTGGACGTGCATGGCTTGATGAACTCCTCCATGGCCATGGAGACCGCATCTATATTGCTCTAGGAATGAGACGGCATGTGTTCTTGGCACTTGTCTTCCAACTCCGTGCACTAGGCCATATGGGATCCGAGAGAGCTCAGATCCTTCTTGACGAATCTCTTGTGATATTCCTCTATACCTGTGTCACTGGGCTGGCTATAGATCATGTAGCTGAACGGTTCCAACACTCGCACTCCACAATATCCGAGTTTGTCCAATAGTATTCTTTCATTCTGTATCTGATTCATATGATAGACATTTCCGAAATGTGTTGGATATTTCATCGGGGCCTGAATTCTATACAAAATATGTGCACCTTCCAAAATCCAGTGATCCAGTTCCAGACGCCATTCGCAACAACCCCAAGTAGTAGCCATACTTCAAGGATGTGCTTGGTGCACTTGATGGCACTCACATCAACTGTACTCCAACTGCAAATGACTTGCATACAGCACGGAACCGAAAAGGCGGGGTTACTCAGAACTGCCTAGCAGTGGTCTCCTTCAACATGTGATTTCTATTCTTCACAGGGGGCTGGGATGGCTGTGCAGCCGATTCATCGATGTATGCTGCAGCCAGATTGAAGGACTTCCATATCCCGGCAGGCAAATGCTATCTTGCCGATGCAGGGTTCGGAATCTGCGATGCACTTCTAGTACCCTATCGCAATGTGCGCTATCATCTGGCTGAATGGGCACGGGGAAATCGGGGGTATTACTTCTTTGGCTTTCCAATATACCTGTTGCTGAAGTCTTGCCAGTATTCAGAGCACGACCATGGTGACGCCGCGGCGTGTTGTACTCTGAATACACTACCAAGGAGATATAAACACCTATAACCAATTCAAGGGATTTATTCCTATAAAAACGACCCAGAGACTGCATAGATGAAGTGGCGAGACTTAACATGTTGCGCAGTACATTAAACTGCGTAGGAGAGTGGCCGCAGTGCCACCGCAGTGCCTCTCTGCCAAAGACATAGTTGTGTTAATGGTTACACTATGGAGGAAAGCGGCCGCGGCTATGCCATGACATCCCATAACTGTATATAACCTACCGCGGAGCCTGCTAACGGGCCGCAGTCAACCATAAACCCATTGTTACCCTAAGACAGGGAACTGCCAAAGCGATCGGACGATCGCGTGGTGCCACGGTGCGATGCGACCTGTCAAATCAAAGACACACAAGTCCTAATTCAGATTCTAACGATCAGATTCAGGCACTCCAGTACTTCGCGGGCCAAGCACTGCCTGCAGCCGGATCCACCAAAGACAAGCACGAGGAGGAATGTATTGGAAAGGCTGGGTTCAACCCCAGGCCGGCGCAGCATCGTACTACGGTTGCAGAAGGCACTGCGGTATTGCCAATATACTAAATATAGACCGCAGGGGTCAAAACCGATGATCTCCCAGCACCAAGAGCATGCAGGATCGACGAAGAACCACGAGGGAACGAACCTACATGACCAAGCACCACATCTCAGTTACTATATCTAGTTTACAGTTGAAGTCCTCAAAACCCATACCTGTCAGTGGACACCTAAAGGTATGGGTTATCAGGGGATATGGGTTGTCAAAAAGGTCAAAATTTTCAGGCAAATATGAGGTCTATAGTGATGTATCCACTACCTACTGCTTCTCTGCACCGAGTTTGCGGCAATTCTATGCAAGTAATCATTTGAGTCTCCCGCATGGTTTTCATGTCGTTCAGACGCATCTGACATCCAAATCTGGCCAGGATGGCCTCGAGCTGACAGGCAAAAGCATCGTCGCGGTCCGAAATAATCTCAAATAATTCGGAATGGTGTCCGAATTTCGGATCCGACTCCGAAAATTCGGAAATCTTGCCATTTTGGGTCGCGAAACTGCTTACTTGTACCCTACCTATGGGTTATGGGGTTCCGGAATGTTATGGGATTTTACTAGGAACAAGGTACGTGGACAGCCAAAATGTATGGGTTACAAGGACTTATGGGTTATGAGGACTATGGGTTTTGAGGACTTCGACTGTATCTCCTTTTGTTTGTACTATTACTATAAAAGCAGCCTGTAGAACCTGCATACAGCCAGTTCATCACACCATCTATCGGTGTGGGTGTCCTCAGGCATATTTCGCGGAGATTCGTTTACTATAGGGTGTTTCACAGTTGGGATTTTGGCCCAACTTGGGCTCCAACTTGGGCCTCCAACTTGGCCCAAGTTGGAACCCAAGTTGGAGCCCGAAATTGAAGTTGGATGTCAAGTCGTGCACAAGAGCTTGACTTGACATCCAACTTGGGTCCCAACTTGATGCCCCAACTTCGGCTAATTTCGGGCTCTCAGACCTGTATTGCCGCCTTTTCTTATGTAATAATATTTTATTTCTCTATGCCATCGACACTACGAAAAACACTACGCATATCTCTCCCTTATACCCGCCTCATGACCAGACCCACTGGCGGCAAAGCTAAGCCTAAGCCTGCCCCTGAAAAAAAAAACCAAAACAGCTGCTCTAGAAAAAAAGAGGTCATTGAGCCCGTTGATGACGGGTCTTCCGACGTAGAATCTGGAAAACCCCGCCAGCAGAAGGTCAACTGGGTCAATAATCCTCAGTGGACGGACAAGCTTGTCGCCTATCTTTGCGAAGACCCAGACTTTCACAAGCTCTTCTCCGACTCAACCGCCAAGGCAAAAAAAGAAAAGCGGACAAAGCTGGTTGCCAAAGACGGCAAAGCGGTTCAATACGCAGCTTTGGCAAAGGCCATTTTTGAAGATGATCCCAAAGAACAAGCCCGCTACTTAAATGATCCTTCCAAGTATGGGACTTCAGTCGAGACTCGTCTTCGGAGGTGCGTTTTGACATTCCAAAGATGAGATATGTGCTCACTGCATTTCTTATAGGTTAAAAAAGGACTACCAAAAGCAGCTTGAGATTCTCGGTGCAACAGGAGCAGGATTTCATCCATCTGTCATTAGGGAGGACAGCAAGCTTGCATCGCTAATTGGTGAGTCTCACATGGGAGCGTGGCTGCATACTGACAGTATTCTAGCTTGTATCCGTAAGGAATTTCCCTGGTGGGATGTCCTGCACTCCTTCTGGCGCGAGCTTCCGAGCTATAATCCCATTGGCGTACAGTCATTGGAGCCTGGCATAGATCATGCCAGCGCTGCGGAGAATCTCTTTAACCAGACCGTGGCTGGCAGCGATGGCGAGACTGATGCCAGTGGCTGGCAGCATCAGGACAGAGATGACGGCGATGAAGATGACCGCTCAGAGGCATCGAAGGCCCGGGATGCCCAGGACCTGGAAGATACGGGAGGAGATGACAAGTCGTATTCATCGTCATCGGACCGTGATGACGAGGATGACATTATCGTGGTGAGTAGCCCGTCCTTACTTTCCCAGTGCTGTGCCAACAAAGATGATAGGAATCTGGACCCCCAAGACGTTCGCGCTCAAAGAGATCTCCGCTGATCTCAATCCGTTCATGCTCCAGGAGCCCCCCTCCACGGGTGTCGAGCCCTTTGCACTCCCAGACCCCTCCACCGGCCAAGAAAAGGGCCCGAAAAGAATCTAGCGGCAAGAGCAAAGCCGCCGGTGGCCATGATCTCGGTCTCTCCAAGGCGGCCGCTGTGAGGTCATCGGTAGCCAAGAAGAAACCTCAGACAGCTATCGACCGCTTGAACGATATCCGGGAGACCGAATCGACGTGGCTTGCAGAAAAGCGGAAATTCCAGCACACAGAGGAGATGGAGCGTATCAGAATCAAGAAGATGAAGTACGAGCTCAAGCTGATGCAGGCTGAGAACGACCGCATCCGTCTCAATCGACGTGCCATGTCGCAATCCCCACGTTGATGCACCGGTGTTCTTAACCTCGGCTCCCCATCCCCTTCTAAATCTCGGCCCTCTCGTCACTCTATGGCATCTCCTCGGACGAGACGCGTCAACTTCAATCACATCGCAGACAGTGTCCCATCGGCGTTTGGAGATGCAGACGACACGATGAATGGAGGAGCGAGCGCGAGCCTGGGGGCGTTTGACATGCATAGCATGTCAAATTTTCCAGACTTCTCGGGCATGGAATTTACTTCCATGGCGTCGACATCCGCCTCTAGTAACTGGTAGTATTTACCTCCGACCTGAATAGACCGTCTTTACAGATTCAAAAATAGGCTACATTTCAAACTAATTCGTGATAGTGATACATTTGTAGTGGATTCAGTACATCCGGGCTCATAATATGACAGACTACATTTGTATCTAGGTTTATTCAAGCTCTCTATCCTCAGCGATACCACTTGCAAATAATTTAGCCTTCAAGTCTGTCCGCTTCTTCTGCCCGCGTGTTTTCCTCCGTGCCGACGAAGCTTCTGTCTCGTCCATAGGCTCAGCCAGAGGAGGATTCCGAAGGCCCTCCTGCACAAGCTCCTCTATAAATTCCCAATCTTCCTGGCCCGCCTCAATGAATCCAATAAGTGTACTCGCGCTAATCAAAAGTAACCGGAAAATCACCAAAGATTTGAGTAAAGCACAAATATTTCCAACTTCTTTACACACGGGTCATCATTTCCAAGCTACCTGAGGATTTTCATGCAACATCTACATTTGTAGACTGGGTTCTCAGAGCTACAACTCCCTATAGTAGCGAATTTGGATATTTCCTTACTTTGTTAGCTATTGACACATTGTAGATGTTCAGCCCTGTCTTGAAGTACGTGAATACGCACCTTTTGTGCCCAACAAACTTTTCTAAAAGCCTCCAGGTTTAAATGTGACCGCAGGCCTCTGAGGCAGTATAACAACAAAGAAAGAAAATGATCACCTTTGTACTTACCAGAAGAAAATTGGTTTTCACGGGGCACCATGCTTTTTTAGGGTTGAAGGCAATGCATAGTAATAAAGTGGATGACTGTTAGACCTCACCAATAGATGTTTTAACCCACAAGATTCCTCGCACAGCAAAGAAATTCCAGATCTTTCCAATTCCGGTTACTTTTGATTAGCCTGAGTATGGATGACTAAGTAAGCTTTCACCCATGCAAGTGCACGCTCATGGTCGAGGGAGTCATCAATCTGCTGGTGAAGACCGCGGAGAGAGCAGAAGCGACCCTTCACATATCCCACTGCATGCTCTGACTTCACTCGAACCTGTATGATCGCGATATAAATTAATATCATCATTGACAAGCCAACAGGCTCAGCGTACCCTCGATAAATGGTAATTGAAGGTCTTATTGTTGGGTTGGAGCAATGCGGGTTTTTTGTAAGGCGTAACACACCACCAATCCAATCCATAAGCCGAATCAGCCCAGAGCCACTCGCAGTCCTTCTTGAATAAGGTCCGATGCTCTTTGTACGTCCGCGAGTCACAAAATGCAGTGGAGTCATGTGCGCTGCCGCAATGGCCGATAACATAGTCGATGATACAAAGATTGGGGAGTGTTATCAGCTACAGAGATGTCAGCTGAGTAAAGGAACTCACACCAACTCACACGCACCTGTACGTTGAGCGAGTAATTGCTCTTCCGGTCAAAATACACCTCTCCGTGATGTCCGGGCTTCTCGAACAGCGGCAGAAGCGTACCATCGACCATACAAAATCCATCTCGCCACTCCTCGCATGACACCAACTCCACCCATTCCTTCGCCTCCTCCTTCTCAGCCTCTGTAGGCCACCGGATGACACTGTCGTGTAGACTTAGAAAGGCGACAATAACTCGTCGGGTGCTTTTCACGACCAAACCAACACTTGACCCTGCCCACTGGGCGATGCTTTAGACTGAAGCAGCATTGCCGTCATGACCAAAACGGTATAGCGCAATTACAAGCTGAATATAGACAGGGGTCTGCGAAATCGGTGAGTTATTGGAAAAGATGGGATGGTCCTTGATCCGCAAAACCAGCGCGTCAAAAGTCTCTGGAGGTTTCGTCGAAATCGTTTCGGATCATCCTCTTTAAACTCCACAAGCACCAGGTGAAGCTGGGATGCTTTCGCGACTTGGTGTGGATTTAAAACCCGAGTATCCGAGATAACCTGTAGAAGCTCACCGTGAGCACTCATCCGTGCTGTGTAAAGCTCATCTTCGTCGTCATCTGAAATATCTCCGGCCCATGACGGCATTGAAGCATCTGATCCAGACGAATCTGAGGAGCTTGAACTCGAAGAGGAAGAGTCAGAGGATGTTGAGGATGTATCTGAGGTCCCGGAAGAGTCGTCATCGCTATCGGGATCCAGATCCATGTCGTCCGCATCGTTCAGCCTTTCCTCATTCATGTAGTCATCAAGGTCCCTTTCTGCCTGTAGGAAGGTAGCCTGCAGGAGGAGTTGACGATCGGACGTTGTAGGCATGGATGAGAGGTACCGGTAAAAATTTCTTTCAGTGATTACTCAAGCAGTCCACATTTGATATCCTCCCGAAAGTGTGTTCATGACGTCATTTGTACTCGAAATTGCGAACTTGGACAGAAAATACGGTCTGGGTGTTTCACAGTTGAGCCTCCAACTTAGGCTCCAACTTGGGCCCCAACTAGGCAAGTTGGAGCCCAAGTTGGGCCAAAAAGCCAACCGTGAAACAACACCCTTATCTCTGTTTGTAACTTGTCTATAAATTGAAGTTGTTGGCTCGAATTGTCAAGCAAGGGACTCATCAGTTAAGCTTCAAACGGTTAACCACCTGAGAATTGGTTGTGACTTGTCAACTGCTTTGCCTTCACACTCGTCAGGGAGAGTCCTGTCATTAGCTGTTGGATCGATTAGTTGGACTTTGCAGTCAACGCTTAAGCTGTTACTATAAAAGTGAAGGAAATGTCCCTAAACGAGGACAAGTTTAGGTCTGCTGTACGGGAGAGTCCTGCAGTAAAGAGAATTGCCAAGGAAGAAGCAGCTTGCCTCATTATAGCAATTGGAATTGGCCATTGCTGGGGATATTTTGTGAACACCAAGTACAAACTCTGCCCTGAAGTGATAGAACTATCTTTATAGTCACTACCTTCTTGTGTCCGTCTCATACAAACGTTCATCCAACGCCGTGGCAGAAAGATAACTGCTGTAACTTGCCAAGTGAAGTGCCGCGGGGACTTTGTTAGTGCCTCATAGTACTTGTTTCATTGTTAACTGTACAATCCAAACCTGTTGGCCGCATACTACGGTCTGGACCCGAACTCACTAAGGATTGCGCTAGTCTTTTGGGAGTGATAAGATATTGTTTGTGTGGTTTTAGTGTTGTTTCCACAACACGCTATAACTAGCATATTCAAGACGTATTGTAAGCGCACCGTTTCAACGTGCAGCAGCGGTTTTTTTGGTGGGAGACATTGCCGACGATGACTTGGGCATGAAACAGTCCCGAAGCACATTCCCGATGCCGTCGACAGAGCGGCTGAGTCCCAAGATTGCCTAAGGGCCTGAAACCTTGCTGTGCTTGCTACTCCATGGTACCTCAGCATTGTCTGAGGCTGTTCGCTTCACACCAGATGCGGGAGTCGCTGGGATGGCGGACTGGGAAGCAGATGTGGGGGCTGTCGGGGCAGAAGCAGGCTCAGAAGCACTGCACGTGGTGGTCTGGGAGGCGGGAACATCACCGTCGGTGTTTCCGGATGGTTGTGAATCACCGAAATTGGATTGCAACCAGTTGCTGATCGGCTGCGAGCTGTCAGAGCCTAGCTGGGACTGTTTGTTGTCATTCTGGGACTGCAAGGAGAGGGACAGCCCGAGGTCAATCATCTGCGCTGAGGCCGCATTGAAAACGTATCGGCCCCGAGCATGCAACGGCAAGATCTCATGGATTTTGTCCCAGAGTGGCCATCCAATGTTGGCAAATGGCTTGAACTGTGAATGTGTCTTGGTCAACACCTCCCAGGCATCGTGGTCAGCTTCCTTGATGTTGAAGCCACCCTCATCGGTCCAGGTGAATCCAGAAGCTCCGGGATACGCATGGTGCTTCAGTTTGAGGATATCGTCGTGAAGACCGCGCAGCTACGAAGGAATCAAGGTCAATGTAGCCTTGAAACAAATATAGAGACGCACCTTTGCCCATTGGGTCGCACATGCATCTGCAGTCTTGGCTGCATCAGCCTTTGGTGGCCCGAATGAGCTCAAATGCTGAGCTGCACCATTTAATTCTGTCTTGGTCCAATTTCCACCTTGTCCGATGCTTTCACGCACACTGTGGAAGTAATCGACCAAGCGAGTGGTGTCGGACGGGTCAACGATCCAGTTGGCAGCACTCTGGTGCGACATTTTGAGCCTCGAGCGCAGAACACGTCAAGAATGATGAAAATTTGGAGTGTTATGTCACGCACGTAACTACCTTACATAATGAATGGGAATGGGAATTTATCTCCGAATGTGACGCTGGAGTGACTCTAAAACGTCTTGATTTCAGGTATAATGTTCCAGTTTTGGAAGCATATAATTGTGAAAATGAAGGAGCATATAATCTTACCTAATGTTGGCACATAAACTTTTGAAACTTTTGTTCACATAAACTTTCAAAAATTTCTGATAGCTAAAACTTTTCTGACATCTTCACCTCTATAACTTTCTTAACACTTCTCGGCACTGGTAAGTGGCTGTGCTGATGGTGCTGAGGCTGCAACCCATTGAACCTGTAGTATTCCCTCTCGAAGGACAGCAGGTTACTATGGGCAGTGGCCTTGCTGCTAAAATGGAAACCTCTGACCTCACCACAATTATCATGTGCTGTGTGAGAAGTACACCACATATGGGTGCAAAGTTGCTGAATCCGGCAGAGTTCGGCATATGCTGTTCATTTTGGAAAAAAAATCATACCATATATTTGTGTGGCTTACCTCATATGAACTCCCTCGGGAGGCGAATATTATATATGTGAGAGAGAAATCATGCATTTGGTTGGTTGAAAATATTTATGAACTGGCTGAACACATTTATGATTCGAACCACATCATATATTCGAATTTGTGAGTATCGCATATTTGTCAAGTGTGACTGTCAGACGAATGTTACGTCTGTGGGTACAGTACTGCAGAAAAGGTATCATCCTCTAGGGGGAAATTTGTGTAGCAAGTGTCAGGTGGTTTTTATTCCTCCGAAGTACGATGGGTTAAGTTTTACAAGGGATAGATCTTTAGATGGGTGGGCAGGATCTGTTATTGACAGGCTTTCAGCACGGAGCACTGAGAAGCCTTGGTGTGCTGGGGGGGTGCAGAGTTTGCTCCTTTTCAGCCTTCCAGGGTCCGATAACTCGGTTTTGTATCCTATACAGGTTCCTTTTGAGGGAGGATGAGAGGAGTCGCAGATAGAGTTGTGTTTCTTCCTCTGGGTGTTTGCTCTGTGCAGTGGGTGGGATTTTCTGTGCTGCGGTTTTATTTCTCCGTTTTGATCTTCTTCTCCATTTAATGTGCGGGACCTCGGGGCCTGTTTCGAATCTCGTGGCCTAAACTCCACAATTCCCTTCCTTTGGGACCCCTTTCTTTATGTCTCCGCTTGAACCTCGAGGCAAGATATTCGCTGATGAGGTGACCATGCCGGTTGGTAGATGGCTATGAGGACTGGATTTCTCCGAGTTGTCCCAAGTCAAAGACCGTTTTGCCTTCTGATACTACTCGGTCGGAACAGTTACACGCTAACAGAAATTCTGTTGCTGGCTGTTTAGATACCACTCCACCTTCGGTACGTGGTGTTTTATCGTTTTCAGGATCTCCTATACAACCTGGTCCTTTTTCTGGTCGGAGTTCCCTCGCAGAGACCATTTTACAGCGCAGTTCTCGAGTTGGTCGAATTCTTTCACTGCGGAATTCGTCCCCTTGTTGCGTTGGTGTCATTCTTGATTTGTTTGGCCCATTCCTCCTTGTCGGAATTCATCTCCTCATCATATCGGTACCATTCTTGACTTGGTTGGCCTATTCTTCCCTGACGGAATTCATATCCTCGTCATATTGATACCATTCTTGACTTGGTTGGCCTATTCCTCCTGAACAGAGTTCATCTCCTTGTCATATTGATACCATTCTTGACTTGGTTGGCCTATTCCTCCTGGACGGAGTTCATCTCCTCGTCATATTGGTACCATTCTTGACTTGGTTGGTCTACTCTTCCTTGACGGAAGTCCTCTCCTCGTCGTATTAGTACCATTCCGGACTTGGTTGGTCTACTCCTCCTCGATGGCCGTTCTCCGAGCTCCATATCCATACCCTACTCGTCCTATAACCTGTTTTTATCACGTTCAGCGCCTGGCTCAGCTTCGCCAGCGAGGTTAAGGGGAGCGAGGCGAGGCGGAGGGAAAGTGCGAGGTGGAGGGGAAGCACGAGGCGGAGGGGAAGCGCGACGTGGAGAGGAAGCGCGCGAGCAAAGTCGGCGAGGCGGGACAAGGGAACAGCGAGTGGTGCAAGGCAGAAAGGCGGCTAGCGGGCGCGTGGGTGAAGGGATACAAGTGAGTGGTGCAAGGCAGAAAGGCAGCGAGTGGGCGCACGGGCGAAGGGATACAAGCGTAAAGGCGGCAAGCAGACCCGGGAAGCAGCGAGCGGGCGCGCGAGCGAAGTTTAAAGCGGTGTTGCAGAGGTGGTGCAATCGAAGTGCGAAGTGTGTAGCGCGGCAGAGAAATATGAAAAAGGGGAGCGGGGATGCAAGAACAGGGAATTCTATGTGAACGGAGTCGCATTATGCGGCGGTCTCGAATGGTGGTGCGGATTGCCAGTGTCACCTTTACCAACACTTATGTTGCTGTGTATTATTGGAAGTTCTGCTGGCGTTTTTATCCCGCAAGTCCTTTATGTCCCTTTTGAAGTTCCTCTCCGCTATCCGTATGCACTATTGTTTTATGTGCCGCTTGTTTCGGTCTTCTCTTTATTCTCATTGCGCATTTGGGCGGTTGCCAGAGTCGACACATAGTGGAGGCTCACACTGCCTATCGCCAGTTACAGTGTTCGGGGTATGCTGCCCCTTGGCAGCGTTGCATCGAGCATTGTTCAAGGTTTTCGGAGCTCGGCCCCAATTGCCATTGTTTGGTTGTGTCTTGCTAAGACCTCCGCTCGCTCGGCATTTGCGGCAGCCCCTAAGTTGCACGGTCTTTCTCAGTGTGCCGGCTTGACTGTTACCTGTACAATGGAAAGCTCCCCAATTACTCATACCTATCCCCACAAGCGCATTACCAGCACTATTGAGTTTTACCCAGTTGTGTTTCTTAACTTCGATGTAAGTAATACGATCAAATTCTAGAACCCGAAATCTTTGAGGAAGATGCAATAGGTCCACTTGATTGATGTCTCCATCAAATAATTATTCTGCAAGGACCACAGCCAGTTGCAAGTATTGTGTGCAGTGGGCCACCGTCCAAGAACACAGGAGTTCAACTGCAAAATTCGCCCAAATTTGGTTCGTTGAATCTGTTAGAGCCTCCAGGTGCCCAACCCAAAATACCTCCATTCGGAGCAACACCCGAGCCGTAAACCATGGAAACAAATTAAGTTTAGTGCCACACAATTAAGTCTGCCTCGCAGTTTTGGAACCAAACAGATATGTTGAGTGGATCTAAAAACCACGGACACAGACAAAAACCCAAACCAGAGGACTCAGAATGAGTAAAGAAAGCCTTTCGTGAAATCTAGAGGCTTGGTGAGACGATGCAACACCAGTTGCGGTGCCATCTGGCAATTTTGCGGCTTCTTTGGACCATACAAGTCCCACGGGATGTTCATATTATTTATAGAGCACCGCGGGAGGTTCATACAATAAGAATATGCATTATTGTGTCTCAAGGAACTATGTACTAGTACCTGGGACCTCTGTTCAGTGATATAAAGGAGAGCCAGAGTGAGCTCTGAACTACTGGCTGTAGTATTCAGAGCATGCTCGTGGGGTCACCGCAGGTATGTTGTACTCTAATACACGTACCAAGGAGATATACCCAAAAGCCCAGACAGTTCATAGGGATTATATCTCTACTTAAGGAACCAATGACTGCACAGAAGTCGTCCTATGGATAACTTGACAAGCCCTGGGGCCTCAGTTTATTAAGACGAAGTGATACATGGGGTATTATGCATCCCGCGGCCACCCCGCAGCCACCCCGCGGCCAAACTTTTCATAATTGTGGAACAGACCAAGGCTGTATTAAGCCCGCGGGTCTAATTACCATATGGATTTGCTGTCAAGACACTTTAGTAGTGTTCTTAAAACCACTTAGAACGAGAGCTGTTCACAGGTTGGAACTCAGGCAGAGTTCTAGCCATCAAGACAAGCATGTGATGTGCGCAACATGTTTGCCATCACACAACAGAAGCAATTAGACCCAAGTAAGAGTCTAGACTTGCACAGCCATGCATGCTAAGCTAGAGCCGAGGTGTAGACTGCTCTAGATCGCTCCAGACTGCATTGGTCATCCACGGGTGCAGTAGGGTGCAATGGGCACCAAATATAGACCTCAGTGTCATTTTGATGACAACTCCGGCCTGAAACCATGCGGGATTGGCACAGGACCATGTTGAGAAACTCACCTCCATTCATTATGGAGCTCTCTGACTTCTCGGAATTCCTATGAACACTATGACGCGTTTTACCCCAATTAATTCTCGGGGTGACACCCTTTCGGGGACTCCATCCGTTACGCGTGACCATCGCCAGCACATCAAGGACGCGCATCGCCAGTCCCTCTTTCCTCAGTCGTTGTCACTACTATGTGCACGTCTGAGGTATGGACTCTCTTATATATTCTTATACACTGTACTTATTGGATAGAACTATTACTGAGGTTTCGTTCTCATTAGGTACAGTAATTTCCTAATATAGTCGTTGTCACTACTATGTGCACGTCTGAGAACTATTACTGAGGTTCCGTTCTCATTAGACCACGAGGAATTGAGCCCAGCATGACCAAGAACCCCGGCTTAATTACTATATTCTGTTTACATCATGTAGTTTTCACCTTTTGTATAAATAGGCCACCAAAACATGAGAGTCACCAGTGCATTTTGCCTTCATTTGTTCTCCTTTGGTCTTGGACCTTGCTGTGATTAAGCTGTACTTTAGAGCGCTCAAATGTAGCTGCTGCTATTGACTTCTAAGTCCCAAGCTGACTTGGTATTGGTTCGAAGCATTGAGTGGTAGTGTTTCTCAGGTCAACTTTGCAGAGATTAGTTCTATCTCAGTTTGTAGTTGTTCTTTAAACTGAAGTTAGTTGTTGGCTCGAATTGTCAAGCAAGGGACTCATCAATTAAACTTCAAACGATTAACCACCTAGGAATTGGTTGTGACTTGTCGGCTGCTTTGCCTTCACACTCGTCAGGGAGAGTCCTGTCATTAGCTGTTGGATTGATTAGTCGGACTTTGCAATTGAGCTTAAGCCGTACTTAAAGTGAAGGAAATGTTCCTGGATGAGGACAAGTCCAGATCTGCTGTATGGGAGAGTCCTGCAGTAAAGAGAATTGCCAAGGAAGAATTAGCTTGCCTCAATATAGCAATTGGAATAGCCATTGTGGGGGATATTTTGTGAACACCAAGTACAAACTCTGCCCTGAAGCGATAGAACTATCTTTATAGTCACTACCTTCTTGTATCCGTCTCAAACAAACGTTCATCCAACGCTGCGGCGAAAGATAACTGCTGTAACTTGCCAAGTGAAGTGCCGTGGGGACTTTGTTAGTGCCTCATAGTACTTGTTTTTGTTGTTAACTATACAATCCAAACCTGCTGGCCGCATACTACGGTCTGGACCCAAACTCGCTAAGGATTGCGCTAGTCTTTTGGGAGTGATGAGATATTGTTTGTGTGGTTTTAGTGTTGTTTCCACAACACGCTATAACTAGCATATTCAAGATGTATATTAAGTGCACTGTTTCACTGGGTAACATACTCTTGAGCCCACAACCTTGTTTTTCAGTGGCAGCTAACCTTGAACATTTAATTCTAGTGAAAGGTGGTTCTAGGAAAGGATTTAGATGAAATCACTACTACCTAGATACGCCAAAAGGGAGTTCACCAGGATCGAAGTTGAATTAGCATTCGATGGGTGGGTTCATCTAAGCCACATTGATTAAATTATCATCCAGCCAGTCTTAGGCTGCTCTGCACGCACATTCATGGAGCATGATGCCCACGGGGGTGTTGCAATTTATTGTCTCCTGGTAGGTGACTGCTTTTTGGATCTGTCATTGAGTGACAGCCATGGAAAGCTTGATATCTGTTGCAAAGAAATGACACAAAACATCTCCGAACGATGATTGTCCCTGCTGTTTGTTGTCGGGTGCCATATAGCATCGAACTAGCCACCAGGTCAAGTCCATGGAAGATTTGCATAGTCTCACCTGCCCTGGCTTCCAACATCACAGAGATGAAACAGCGGCCTCGGGGTTGCCACGGGCATGGTGCTAGTGTGAATTTCCTTTTTCCTCTCCATTTTTTGCAATGAAATGAACTTGAATGCTCACTTTGGCATCAACAGGAAGAAGAGGGTAAAAAATGTGAACCAAACAGAAATCTGGCTAATTTTTCTTGATAACTAATCCCCTGTGGATTATGGGGCAAGAATTATGGCCTTTATCTTTAGCATCTAACCCTGTAAGATCTTCAGACCCAAATGTCACTATAGGCAAAGAATTTTGGAGGCCCTGTAGTGGTCTCAACAATCTTTGGTTAATTGTACAGGTGGGACAAACCATGAGGTGAACCTGCTACATCCTGCCTTGATCCAGCCCAAGTAGATTTAGGAACTGGTGAAGGAACGATGCCAGAGGGTCCTGGGTGAGACAATCACTGAACCGTGCGAAAAAAAACGGACTGCCAGAATGCCGAGCAGGCCGAGGACTCCAGTGCACAGACCAGGGACCAGGAATCAGGACCGAGTTTCGACAACCTCCTGACGCGACGCCGCCGAGGGTGGCATACCCCGACCAATGTAACAGGTGATGGGCAGGTGTTCCCGCCCATCAGATCCACTGGTGGCAACCTCACATGTCACAAATTTTGCTTCGTGTTTCACGAGTATATGATCGGTGCCAGGTCAAATATATGGCATACCTCACGGCATAAATATGCTAGACACTACTCACAAATATTGTCGTGGCTTCAATTGCAGCATGTTGCTCTCAGATATATGATATATCATGCCATAGGAGAGTTCATACCCAGTAAGCACCACAAATATATGATATGATTTTTTTTTCCAAAACAAACAGCATATCGGCATGCAGCGGTCAGATGTTTAGATTCCGCCTCAAATGTAAGCAACGAATTTGGCAATTTGATGGCGGCACATCGGCGAGTTAGGAGACTGGCCGATTTGCTGCTCCCTCATCAATTTGCCAAGTCAGAACCAGGGCATCTTTCTTCGTTTGGCGATCCATACCACACAAAAGAAGTAATGAAAAAAAATATTATCAATAATATTAAGTACGCTGAACATCGGATGTCAAAGGCTCGGGATAAGCGCCGTACACAGGCCAGTGATAGTACATTCCTTGTATTGGGGCTGCAGATTGCGTAGTGGGTGGGAGATAATAGTGTGGATAATGGTGTTGGAGAGGAAGGAGGGCTGGAGGAGTCGGAATAGGATGGGATGGGTGAGATTGGGCTACGACGGGAGCTGCTGTCGACCTGTAGAATTGACGATGAGAGTCGGAATGGGAAACAGTGTAAACAGATGTCGACGTACTTGGCTTTTGCCTTCAACTTTGGCGCTTTGTTTCCACTACTAGCACCACCTCCGTAAGCGGGATCCCCGAGAGGCTTCCGCTTTGTCTTGACACCAGGCATCATGGAAGCGTGCGTCTGAGCCCATGACGACGACTTGTTTGGAGGAAGATGCACAGCGGATGGCAGAACGTTCCGTTGTCGGTATCCAAAAGCATGGCGTCCAGCACTGCCTCGAGCTGGTCCAAAGCACCAGGTTGCGAGTCTTTTGCCCAAGGTCTTCTCAGGTGAGCCGCCAGACGTTCCAGCTTCTCTGCCATCACAGTCAAAATGCGGTTCTTCGGCTGTGTAGGAGTTGGAGGAGCTTGAACGGGATTACTCGGCAGTGAAGAGAGGCAAGGGACCTCTGGTGTAGCTTGTGGCGCTCTGACCGAAGGACTTCCCGGTTCATCAAAGAGTTCTTGGACCCGCAGAGTGCTTACAGTACTTGATGAGCGGATAGTCGAGACAATTGCAGGTATATGTTTCGAGATCGACCTCATAGACTTTTGACGGATCCGATTTGGAAGGAACGAGAAACTTGATTCAATTCCTGTACGATGTTGGCCTTGACATAGAACTTGCTACGGGCGATGATATCCTGCCTTTTCTTCACCTCGACATCTGTTCCTTCAAACCCGAGCTGCTGCCGCCGCTGTTTCAGAGCATAGTATGGGACGACCTCGGTCAAAAGTGTATTCAGCAGGTGGTCGAGCCGGCAATTACGTTTTCCCTGTAAGAACTTTCCTTTTAGAACATGATGCCAGCTAGGGACACGTTAGTCAAATAACACCAATGCTATATCTCGAGGACATACGCTTCTATCGGCATGTTGGTATCACAATCTTCGAAGATGGTTCGCGCCGTTCGGTAGACCGCCGACCACATGCGCACCACGCCTTCTGGCATCCAGTACTGGGTAAGATAGCTCACAAAGCTTGACGGAGCGATTTCTTGTATCTTCACCCATGTCTCATCGAATTCGGCCTTGTCTGTTATCCAGATCCATTTCTTGAGGAGGTCCCAGAGGTTCGGATGCGTGGAGATATGAAAGTGCTGTTGCCAGGAGACCACCACCTGCCACCCAGAATCGCCTACTCTAAGGAAACGTTGTCAACTGGATAGTGTTCCAATTACCGCCGTCCAGAGCAAACCGCATTTCTGCTCATTTGGATGCTTCTGTCGTTTAACCCAGGGGCCAGGAGCCTTTTGCTGTTCTGGCACGAGAAATAAACTTGAAACGCAGGCAAAAATCGTGGAGACTATCGCTTGTCTGAGGCGTCATTACTGAGTGGTGAAGGAGACCTTCGGGGTCGAAGGAAATGCATATCATCATTGTGGTTGGAAAGCTCGGGTATTGATGTTCGACGCGTGATATGTATTTCTTAGTCGGATTTCGAGATAAACAATTTAAAGAGGCAAAAGAGTTTGGCCCCAGGAATAGTTCCGGAATATCGAAAATACGGAGAGAAGGAACGATAAGAATAAGGAGATATCCGCCCGCGAGTATGTCGCCGTACGAGCTCCTTGGGCCAACAATTCAAAGCATGGAAGCCTGATAATGGGCACAACGTAACGAACAAGATTGTCATAGGTCTGGAAGTAGGAAATGCAATATGATCGCAAGGCAAACTAAAAGCACACAACATCGAGCAAAAACAGTCGATTTGATTTGGATCAAGTGCTACTCGGACCAACTTCACCACAAGTAAGCGCCTCGACACCCGTCGACGTCTCGTCTCGTCCCGTACATAGGCGTGCGCTAACACTCCAGCCCAGGGCAGTATTCGACGTCGAGGCATCCGCACCAGCGCCTCCCCACGCATTGGCATCGGATGGTCGTATCACAAGGTACGCCTTGGGCTTGAGCGCTCGTCACCGTCTCGTCTCGGAGACGTGTGCTAACTCGCGATGCAGCCCAGGGTAGTATCCGGTGCCGCGGCGTCGGAGGCGAGACCAAGACCGAGCTTGAGCCCGGGCATGAGCCCACCCCGCGCGCCGTGCACATCTTCGCCATCGACGCGTACTCGTCACCATCGCGCCATCGACGCCGACGCACACCGCCTCGCACACGCACATGCACCTGCCCGGCTCGCCCACAAATACAGGCGCGTTCGAGAAACGAGAAACGAGGGTCGACGACGCTCGTGAATCAAGGCTCAGGGTCGTTGCTCGAGGCTCGTCGAGCTCGTCTCTACACCCCATCCTCGACCGGACGCTCTCATCGAAAAGCAAGACGTGCGCTATGCGACTCGCCTCCTCGTAGACGTGCGCTCAGCGGCGTCAAGCCGTCGAGACGTCGAGGGGTCCAGGCACACGGCGTCGACAAAGAACGGACTCGACTCGACTCGCTCAACGTCACGTCTTCGTAGACGTGCGCTACGCCAACTCCCGCCCCAGCCCCAGCGGCGTATCGGGGTCGAGGCGTCGACGACACGCGCTTTGCGCACGACGCCAAAGAGCACGACTCTACATCTCGTCGTCCCCGCACGCACTCCTCGCCATCCTCCCTCAAATGAAACAGAGAAGAAGAAGAAACACACCATATAAAACAACTCATCGCTATACTCCAACGGCGGGGTCTGCGTGGTGCCGATGACGCCGGTGAGGTTATTTTAGAGGATCTTGCCGTCGGGGATGGAGGAAGCGGGGACGAGGGTGGCTGATTCCTGGGAGGGTGGGGTTAGCGAGCTCTTTTATTCGAGGAATGACAGAGCAGGGATGGGAGAAGGACAAGGGAACGCACCTGCGAGTTCCCGCCTACGCGAACATGCACCGACCCCGCGCGCTGCTGGATATTGGCCATGAGGTTGAGGAACGGCACCTGGATGTGCGTCGCGTTTTTGCCCACTATTTCCACCGTATATATCAAATCTTTTTCTCCCTCACAGAACCCAACGACTCACAAACGGGATACACCAGATGCGGCAGCACGGCACATGACAAGCGCGACACACCATAATCAAATGTGACACACCAGCGTTAGATGCGGCACACCCCGGCAATGTGCGACACATCAATGCAAAGTGCGACACTGTCAACTGCGGCACACTCCGCGTGCTCGGCATCACCGGCAACGTCGGATGACCGGGTTACCTAAGCCATCCACAGGCGTATAGCACAGCCTCTGTGGATGGCTTGATAACGCATAGAAATGCGAGACGCATTAACAATCCATTAATCCATTATCCTGCTGCGAAGGCAGACCAAAATGAAATGAAATTGTAATTTTTAACGAAGAAATGGAGGTACATCAACGGTAAAGACGCCTTGAAGAGCAGATGAGAAGGTCCCCTACAGCGGTTAAGTTCGGTGAGAATAGTTAAATTAAACAATAGAGAGCTTGCGCAAAAGCCGCACAAGCCGCATGCGGCTTTTTTGCATTGCGCAAAGCCGCATGGCAAATTTGAAATGTGAGAGGTGTCGATCAACTATCTCAATGTAAGCTTACCTGAGGCGAAAGAGAGATGCTGTGGGGAGAGGGGGCATCCTCAGCATTGCCTCTGCTGCGTGGCAGACGTGAGAGTGTGGGGAAAGGAAGTGGAGGTTGAGTGATACCTTCGTAATGTGTATAAAATGCGGCCTCCCACAGTTGCACATCCAACAAATAGCACTCTCAGGAGTGGAATATGGGATTCAAGGGGCATTGGATGGTACTTAACAAGACAAGAATTAAGAACAGCGAAGAAAAACCCGCGGCTTTGCGCAATGCACAAAAGCCGCGTGCGGCTCGTGCGGCTTTTGCGCAAGCTCTCTAATGAATCATACCTAGTCAATCCGGCAGCGTACTTTGCGGGTGCGCGTAGTTTCAACCACGTTCGCGGGGTCAAGGCCGTCGATGTTGTTTTTGCGCTTTTTGGACATGGGCTCTGGGACCGAAGCAGTTGTTGGGGATATGGGAGGCGAGGAGACTGGTATGGGTGGTAGGCGAGGAGATGGAGGCGCTGTGGAGAATTGAGGTAGAAGCTCAGAGCCGCCCGCACCGAGATTGGTGCCGTCCCTTTGGAAAGAAGAAGACGCCATCGACCCGTCGGCTGTTGGAATGAAAGCGAAGTCGTCAAGGAACGACCAATCAAAATTATCGAAATCGAAATCGAAGCCTGCGCCATCGCCGAAGTCTGAGACATCGGGGGGAGGCAGATTATATCCACCAAAGTCGGCGGCAGGGGGATATCCGGTGAATGAGGGGCCCGGAACGAAATCTGAGGTGCTATTCGGATCCGAGAATAAGTCGGTACTATTACTGTGCATGGCTGCCGACCCCGAGGAAGGGTATTCGGCTGAAGATGGGGGAGGAGCAGTTGAAGTCGAAGCGACAGGTTGTAGTGGAGCTGAATTTGCCGGCTGAGGCACCGATGTGGATCCTTTAAATGAAATTAGTTTCGGTAAACATTGAGCATAACAATAAAGAAAAAATACCGATTTTTTTGGTTTTGACTCGGCCGCTAGAGTTAGAGGACACGAAGATGGTACGTCGTTTAGCGGACGTTGCGGTCTTGGGCTTTTTGCGGATCTCTGACTTGCGAGCCTGCAAAGCCTTCAGCCGCGCCGCAGATTCCCGCTTGTCCACACGAATCTCCTCAATCTCATGGTCAATCTCAGCTACCTCGTCCGAGATCTGGTGCGATTCGTGCGCCTTGCGGATCGTAGCCGATTGGCGTGCCGTGTTTCGCGCTCTGCGGTCGTAAGACTCGTTGCGAGAGTTCACGAGGACACCCGAGCGGATCGAAATCTCGATCTCACGGGCGACTCGTTCTTCTAATTTACGAGCGCTGGTATAAAATATCAATAGTAGAATTGAAAGATCTCCACTGGACGTACTTCTCTATCGCCTCAACCAGCGACTGCTTCACTCCGGTCTGGAGGTTGGTCCAGTGATGCTGGGCCTCACCTGTATTAGTCGTCGAGGGGGTGTTGTCCCAGTCCTCGGCGCTCATGGGCGATTGCGACTTTATCAAGCATGGCAAGATCCATGCACTCATTGCCTTGTGGTCCCACCAGTCTGGACAAAACCATCAACATCCATCTGTCAGGGACGAGTGAGACTTCACCTTCAACTTCCTTAACGCCCAGGCTTCGCACGAACTGGTCAAATTCCGCGAGTTTCTCCGCCGAGTCAATGTACACAAAGTCCATGAGACGGCGGTGATCCTCTTCGGATACATACGGCTTAAGGGCGAGAACGCCGCTGGAAAGAATATCGGTGTGGCGAAATTTCTGTGCAAGGAAAATGTGCTCACCGTTTCCCATGAGTCGTACAAAGTTTGACGAACTCCGGCGCCACTCTTTGGGGAGGAGTGTCATTGCTAATGCCGCTATACTCGGGATTATTCGATTTAAGAAAGGACTTGGCGGCGCCGAGAACCTGCGCAGCCTCCATGTCCGAGTTCAGGGCAATGAGATTACCCCCTTCGACGAAGCGCTTGAACGCGACCGGTTTGCCAGTAATTTGCAACTTAACAGCCTGAAATTCATCATAAAGACGCTCGAAGAACTCAGTGCTCGCCCCGTTAATGTAGGCGCGAGCAATAGTAACAGCTGAGAATTATCAGGTATCAACATCGATATTACCATTGAAGAATGACAGTAGAATGACTCACCGCGCTGGAGGGACTTGAGGAAGAGTACAACTTCCCACTCGTTCATTTCGCCTGCGACGCGCTTGAATGTTGTGTCGGTTTCGAAGCTCGTAACTCCGGTGTCGTCCAAGAGCTTCATTAGCGCGGCCAGACAGGTTAGGATCACCATGCCCCCTGAAAAAAAAATTACAAAGGTGAAACTGCTTTTAAAATGGAAAACTCGCCATCTTCCATCGTAATTAGGCGGTGGATATATCGCTCATCAATAGGTTTCTTCATATCATCCCAGAAGAGTTTAAATGCGCCTACATCGTAGTTAGCATTAAGTGACACACCAAGAGAAACTAAAACCACTGGCCTGCGGCGTCGAGGCCAGCTGGATACTCGTCCATTTTAACCTCATGCACAAGTTTCTGCTTCACCCGTTGATCTTGCAGGGCAGCGCCAACTTCTCCCGGCGTTTTACCGCCAAGAAGAACTTGCGTCGATGGAGCTGTAATATCGAGGTAAATTTTGCGTGTAATGTCACCAAAATATCCGCTCACCGTTATCCACCTTCGCAACAGTTGCGCCAACGGTACCGGCACCCCTGATACACCGCCGATATGTCTCCTTGAGCTCAAATGACGCCTTCTTCAAGACAGGGATTGGGTGATTATGCGGGATGCCGTGGTCGATGATCAGCGCCTTCCGAATGGTGGGATCTAGAGGAACGTAGATTGTTCTGGATGCGTCACATGCACGGTTGACGATGCAGCCAGTTACGGCGCGCCCATTTTTAATATGAGCATGCGCTGAGAACAGTTAGGCTATATTCGCTTGCGTCACCGAAAGCACTCACGGCAATGCTTTCGTCTCAACCCCGTGGTTGGATGGACGATGGCACTACACGGTGGGGTATCCTTGGAGTTGTTGGCGACCAGTGGCTTGCCGGAAAAACCTCTGACGAACATCGGTTCATCAACGTCGTCCGGAATAGGCCAACTGCGGTGTTTGCCGTTGCAGTCTGTGCTGAAGCCGCTACAAACCACCGTGAATTTGTGGCCACGCGACGCCTGGGGAATAATATGAGTGGATTCTACATTGAGCCAATCGAGAAAAGGTCAAAACCTGGTTTTTAGCGCGCAAAATTGGAACTCCCTGGCATTTGACGCCGTTCTTATCAGTCGCAGTGCATTTCTGGTTCGAAATAAGTTGAAGAAATCTTTCACAATTATGATGGTGAGCGCGATGACGGCCAAAGGAATATGAATGTACTCAGTGACTTTGCGTTCGGCCGTTGTCCATCCGCTCGGCGCGTCTGTCGTTGGGCAGCGAATACCGCATCACGCGACGCTGGATTCAAATCGCGACGGATGACATCGAGGAGTGTCAGATCGACTTGGTCACAATGGAAACTGCCTAAAGAGGATGGTCAGCATACAGAATTGACGGCCTAGTGGGCCTCTCGCACCTTTACAGTCCAGGCGCGATCGACGACTCAAGATAGGATCTTTTCCGGGCTCATACGTGACGTAGACCATCGTGTCGCCCGTACCTGTTCCACCCTCCCACGAGTCGTTATCCTGAACTGATATTAACCCGATATCAACAGAAAACACGAAGCTAGTGCACGTACTTTATTTTTGATGATTGCGTCAACAGTGCGTAGTTTGCCCTTCTTGTCCTTAAAGTCGAATTTGGCGGCCTGCGCATCAATCACAATGGCAGTGGGGATTTCGAGGATGGGGTAGAGGGACGCAAATTCAGTCAGATATTCAATGCGTTGTACAGTAACTTCCTGTGTTATACGAAAATTCCCAACGTGCACCAGCGACGAAATTTCTAGATCGAGCCATAGTGTGTCCAATTTTTGCAGGTCCGCTATTTCCTCGGGCTCATCGGGCTCGGAAGCCGCAGTAAAATCTGGGCCGAAAGATTAGATCTTTATTCGGTGATGGAGTATGAGGGCTTACCCATGTCGGACGCGTCGCTGGGAATGTCCGAAGGAGGGAGCGGCGATGACTCGCGGGTATCGGAAGCAGGGAGTGGCGGGGAAACACGAGAATCTGCCTCGAATCACGATGATGACACAAATGCGGATCAAAAAGCTACTTACCAGCCATTGGTGCCTCTGGGCTTCCCGAGTCTTCCGAGTCCGAGCCCGTGTCGGAATCAGAAAGAATCTCCAACACCTAGCGCTCTCCCTCCTGCACAATTCGGGTTTTCACTGCAGGTGTACTGCTAGGAGCCGAGAGCCGGTCTGGAGCCAAAAGACGCGTCAACGACGCATCAGAGGGATCATTCTCGAGTTTGACGCGTGTCGGAGGTTGCTGGGAACTCGGATCGAGGTCGGAATTCTTGCTGCGTGCGAGGAAATCGCGAAGCTGGGCTGCGTCGATCCAATCATTGGTGATGAAAAGATGTGGGTTGGTGGTTATAAAGTTGGGGTATAGACCTGGGAGTATTTGATGCGTCAATCGAGGTCAGTATCAGCCCGTGAGATAGAACGCGTACGAAGCTTCGAAATGCCGTCACGACTCCCATTGGCAAGCTATCCATCAGTCTTTGGTCGTCCGGTGTATGCCTTGAAGCCATTGCAGCGCGTTTTGAGGCGTGAAAGCGGGATAGTCGCGGGGTGGGTGGTGTTAGCGGAAAGAGGTGGAACAAATATTTGGTTTTTTTTTCCGACCCACCGGAATGCGCCGAGGATTTGCAATCAGATGGCGCGTACCTGCGACACATTGCTCTTTTGGGAAGTGTGTCGAATCTAAATGCAAGTACGACACATGTGTCGCATCTCAGCAAAGTGTGCCGCACTTCGCATGTGCCGTGCTGTCGCGTCTGGTATATCCTCACTCACAAACTTGGTTACTAACACTCATCTCAATACTAAACCCCACGAAATCCCCCCCTGCACGATGCTCACCCCCGGCGTCCCCGTTATTCAATTGTATTTGAAAGCTACTGGGGACAGCGGGGGAGGGGACGGGCGGCGCGACGAGGGTGGTGGGGTTGTACGCCGCCGCGCCCGTGTACGCTGATGTGGCGGCGGCGGCGGAGCGGGTGGCGAAGGCTGCTTGGCCGGGGCTTGGTAGACTGTTATGGCCCCGGCCCGGGCGAGAGGGAGGGCGAAGAGGGCGAGGAGTGGGCGGAGGCGGGCCATGGAGGGCATTGAAGGTCAAGGGTATGTAGAGAAAGGCGTAGTACAGATGAGAATTACAGTAATTGGCGTGGTGACGGTGTCGCTCGCTGCGATGTTGCCGAATTGGTATAAATAACGCGACAGCGTGCGTGTGATTGCAATTCAGCCTTTCTTGTCCGTCTCTCTTCTGCTCTGTGGCTTCATTACCTCTGCTCGAGAACACTCAATTCGGATTCCTCTCTCTCTACCTGCCTCTCTCTGTTCACCGAGCACATCGGATCGCCCTGACTCCGACGTTTACAAGTTACATCTATTTTCAGAAATAGAACAAAGGAAATACGTCTCTTTATTTATAGACGACTGCGGACAGCGCGGACTGTCGGTATGATGTCACGACAGCGCTGATCGAGTCTCGGGTGTCGCTCGATCGTTCTACGAAGGCGGTTGTTGGTGAAAATTTGAGGGGGTCAGTGTAATCATCGCAATGTCGAAATCACCCAACGAGTGTCATACCACCCTCGGATCCCCGCAAACACAACCCGTTGTCGGCCGCTCACTGGCAGCGCTGGTTTCCTCGTCCCCGTGAGCGCTGATGTTTATCTCACCCATGCAATAACATGATGAAAGTGGGAGGAAAAGCGGAAGTGGTGCGCGGCGCACCGCTGCTTTCATTTGGGAATTTAGGAGCCTGTTGAAGCAACTGCTGGGGTTCGACTCCCCGCGTCCGCATACACCGTGGTAATTGATCGGTTTTTTTCTTTTTCTTTCAACTCTTCAAACTTTCGAACCACGACTCTATCCGTGCAGTTTCATCCCATTCCTTGTTTAAATGTAAAACAAAGGAATTTTGGCTTGGCCATCTGTCTGTCTATCATAGCTTTGCACCTCACAGCCCCAATAAAATCATCCTAGCTAGCAGCTTGAGGAAATGAGGGTAAGCGGACGTAGTGCACGGCGCACCGCTGCATTTCATTAGGAAAGCGTAAACTTGAAGCAGTTGTAGGGGTTCGACTCCCTGCGTCCGCACTGTGGCAGGCCGGAGATTTTTTTTTGTTTCTTTCTTCGTGGCTCAACGCAAATTTGAGGCTAATCTGAGTTACACAAAGGATTGGAGCGTGGACGTGGCGCACGGTGCACCGCTGCATTTCATTAGGGAGAAATCCGGAAATAAAATTGAAGTAGTTGAAGGGGTTCAACTCCCCGCGTCCGCATTCCCCTTCACTCGATTTTTTTTTCCTTTTTTTTTTACTCCCTAAGCTTTCGAACCACGACTCTATCCTTGCAGTCTCATCCCATTCCTTGTTTAAATGTAGAACAAAGGAATTTTGGCTTGGCCATCTGTCTGGCTATCATAGCTTTGCATGCCACAGCACCAATAAAACTCTTCTAGCTAGCAGCTTGAGGAAAGGAGGGTGGAAGCGGACGTGGTGCATGGTGCAGCGGCCGCTGCATTTCATATGGTATGAATATCGGCAATTGAAGCAGCTGCAGCGGCTCGACTCCCCGCGTTCGCATGACATCTCGATCCAGCTTTTTTTTTTGGTTGTTCTTTGTCTCTATCTCGCAATTCAACAGTTCAACCCTTTTCAGACGGACTTACAGACGTGCTACATCACAGACACTGTAGCCAAATATCTTGACAATTCCAGGACGGAAAAAGCAGCCATTCACCTCTCATCCCCAATAAAATTATCTCAGTTACAGCTCAAGAAAACCAGGATAGGAAGCGGACGTGGTGCGTGGTGCACCGCTGCATTTCATTGGTGATGGCCCTCAGGGTTGAGCAGCTGCTGGGGTTCGACTCCCCGCGTCCGCATTCCCCCTCATTCGAATTTTTTATTTATTTTTTCTTTCGACTCTTCAAGTTTTCGAGCCACGACTCTATCCTTGCAGTCTTCTCCCATTCCTTCTTTAAATGTTAAACAAAAGTCCAGGAATTTTGGCTTGGCCATCTGTCTGTCTATCATATATAGCTTTGCACGTCACAGCACCAATAAAACTCTTCTAGCTAGTAGCTTGACGGGGCACCACTGCATTTCATTTCGGGATTTGGAGAGAAAATTGAAGCAACTACCACGGGTTCGACTCCCCGCGTCCGCGTCGATCTGGCTCCACTGCCTTTTTTTTTTTGTCAGATTTCCTCATCCCGGGCAGCGCAGATTTTTATCTCACCCATACGAAAGCATAACGAGAGTGGGAGGAAAGCGGATGTGGTGCATGGTGCACCGCTGCTTTTCATTGCGAAAGTAGGAACAAGTTGAAGCAGCTGTAGGGGTTCGACTCCCCACGTCCGCATTGATCTGGTTCCATTGACTTTGTTTTTGTTAATTTTTTTCGTTAAATTTTCCCCGGTCCACTGGCACGAAACGTTATGCAGAGGCCGTACATACCAGATCGCCGTAACCAATTATCCCGACAATTCCAGGATGATAAAAAAGCAACTAGTGCGGGATGGCTCACAGCCAATAAAATTATCCCAGATAGCAGCTTAAGGAATTGAGAGTAGGAAGCGGACGTGGTGCACGGTGCACCGCTGCATTTCATATGGGGGGTTACAGACTCCCCGCGTCCGCATGCATTGTTAAAGGGCTTTCCCCCCCCTTTTCCTTCTTGTCTCGCAATCCAACAGTTCAACAGGACAACGGCAAGCCCTCAATTCCATCCAGTTGAATTTAAGGTTTGACTCGGGTTTGGCTCCAATCCATCTTATGCCTCATTTTCATCTCACGATCCCAATAAAATCCTCCTACCTACCAGCTTGAGGAATGAGGGTAAGAAGTGGACGTGGTGCGCGGTGCACCGCTGCAATTCATCCAATGGAACTGAACCTGAAAATTGAAGCAGCTGTCGGGGTTCGACTCCCCGCGTCCGCATGCAGCTGGGAGAGCAGTGTTTTTTTTTTTTTTTTTGCCACGGTCAACAGTACAGCTGCTTTCAAGCGGCGTCTCCGTTATCCCGACAATTAAAGCTACCTCCAGGAAATCAAGATTCAACTCCGAGACATCTGACCACTTTTTTCAACTAATCGTGCCAATAAAATTCTCCTGGCTAGCGGTTTGAGGAAATAAGGGCAGGAAGCGTACGTGGTGCACGGCGCACCACTGCACTCCATGTGTGGGAGGTACTGGAATGAAGCAGTTGACAGGGTTCGATTCCCCGCATCCGCGTTTGGCAACATCAAAGGCCTTTTTTTGTTGGGGGAGTCTCACGATTTAATAGCCCACTGGCACCAAACAAGACTTACAGACGTGGTACATAACAGACACTCTATTCAAAAAATTATCTTGACAATTCCTGACAATAACAGGACGTAAAAGGCAGCCAGTGGTGTTAGCTGTTTTCACCTCACAGCACCAATAAAATTCTTCTAGCTAGCGGCTTACATAATTAAATGAGGACAGGAAGTGGATGTGGTGCACGGTGCACTGCTGCATTTCATTAGGAAAGCGTAAACTTGAAGCAGCTGTCGGGGTTCGACCCCCCGCGTCCGTATTCTTGGGCCTCCAGAATTTTTTCTTTTTCTTTAATGCTGTGGTTTTTTTTCTGTCTCGTAATCCAACAGTTCAACTGCTTTCAAATTTGACTCAGATCCATCTGACCACGTTTTTCAACTAATCGTGCCAATAAAATTCTCCTAGCTAGCAGCTTGAGGAAACAAGGGTAAGAAGCGGACGTGGTGCACCGCTGTATTTCATTATTGGCACTTGTCGGATAATTGAAGCAGCTGCCGGGGTTCGATTCCCCACGTCCGCACTGAGGATCATAGACTTTCCTTTTTCTCTCTCGGATACCTGGTTTTTTATCTCGGTTATGAGAAGAAATAAGCGAGTACAGGAAGCGGACGTGGTGCGTGGTGCACCGCTGCATTTCATGCACTGTTATGCAGCGAAGAAAAAATTGAAGCAGCTGTAGGGGATCGACTCCCCGCGTCCGCATATGTTGATGCATTTGATCATTTTTTTTTTCTTTTTTTCTTTTTGTCTTTCAACTCTTCAAGTTTTCGACCCATGACTTTATTGCCCTTGGGGTTCCGTCTCATTTCTTGTTTAAATGCAATACAAGGAATTTTGGCTTGGCCACCTGTTTGTCTATGATAGCTTTTCACGTCACAGCACCAATAAAATCACCCGAGTTAGCAGCTTGAAGAATGAGGGTAGGAAACGGACGTGGTGCACGGTGCACCGCTGCATTTCATAGTCATGATGAGCTGCAAAAAAAATTGAAGCAGCTGCCGGGGTTCGACTCCCTGCGTCTGCATGGCACTTTATTGTTGTTCTTATACCGTTCCTTTTTTTGCACCCCCCAACAGTAAAGCTGTTTTCAAGCCGCGACTCAATTATGCTTCCAGTCCAAAAAAAATCGACGGTCCTAGCTCTTTTTGCTCACACCTCCAATAAAATGATCCTAGCTAGCAGCTTGAGGCAGTGAGAGTCGGAAGCGGACGTGGTGCACGGTGCAGGGCTGCATTTCATTTGAGGTTGACGAGAAAATTGAAGCAGCTGTCGGGGTTCGACTCCCCACGTCCGTATACTGAGTTTGCGAACGCTTTTTCTCTCTCTTTTGCGGTTCGAACACCTTATTTTATTCTCGGCTATGAGGAGAAATAAATGAGTAAAGGAAGTGGACGTGGTGCGCGGTGGACCGCTGTATTTCATTTGAGTTTGGCGAGAAAATTGAAGTAGATGAGGGGGTTCGACTCCCCGCGTCCGCACTGAGAGGAAGGTCGGATCTTTTTCTTTTTCTTTTCCCTGCAATTCAACCGTCCGCTGGCATGAAAAAGTGCACAGTAAATGGCAGACAATCCCATCCAGTAAGAATTGAAGCCCGACCGATCTACCCACCTTTTTCACCTCACAGCACCAATAAATCATCCAGCTTGGAGGCTCAAGTAAAATAGAGTGGGAAGCGGACGTAGTGCACGGTGTACCGCTGCACTGGATACGTTATTATGTGTCCCTGTCATGATTCGACTCCCCACATCCGCGTACCCAGCAAAAATCGCTTTTTTTTTTTTTTTTTTTTGGTTTTTGACGGGGCTCATAGTTGGAAAATATTTTTCTTGCGTTCAGTGAGGGAGGGATCAAGAAGGAAGCGGACATGGTGCAAGGTGCACCGCTGCATTTCATGTGGTGTAATTGAACCCGAAAATTGAAGCAGCGACCCGGGTTCGACTCCCCACGTCCGCATGCATCGTTCATATCCACGTTTTTTTTTGCACGGGTCAGCTGTACGACTGGTTCCATGGCACGGCTCCATTATTCTCACAGTTCCATCCGGTACAAAAAAGCAGCCAATGAGTCTACCCATCTAGCTTTTTGTTCCTTCCCACACAGGGCAGATAAAATCATCCTACCTAGTAGCTTGCGGAACTGAGAGTGGGAAGTGGACGTGGTGCGAGCTGCACCGCTGCATGTGGTACCCCGCATCCGCATATTTTGAGCTTCATATACTTTTTATTGTCTCGCAGTTCGAATACCTTATTTCTATCTCACTCATAGGAAGAAATGAATGAGAGTAGGAAGCGGACGTGGTGTATGGTGCACCACTGCAATTCATCTGGTGAAATTGAATCTTAAAATTGAAGCAGTTGCCGGGGTTCGACTCTCCGTGTCCGCATTCCCACTCAAATAGTCTCTTTTTGTTTCAACTCTTCAAGCTTTCGAACCACGACTCTATCCTTGCAGTGTCATCCCATTTCTTGTTTAAATGTAACACGAGGAATTTGGCTTGGCCATCTGTCCTGTCTCTCATAGCTTTGCACGTCACAACACCAATAAAAATTATCTTAGTTCGCAGTTTGAGTAACTGAGGGTGGAAGCGGACGTGGTGCACAGGGGCACCACTGCAATTCATCCGGTGTCACAGAACTTGAAAAATTGAAGCAGCTGTCGGGTTCCACTCCCCACGTCCGCATGCATCGGTCAAGTCGCAGTTTTTTTTTTTTCGTTTTCCGTCTTCTGGTTCCTTTTTTGCACGCCCAACCACTTTTCAAAGCAGGATTCTATATCCCCACAATTTCATCGAGCAATAACTCAAGCTTTGACTCCGATCCATCTGTCCATCGATTCTGTCCTAGCTCTTCTCATCTCACGACCCCAATAAAATCCTCCTACTTGGCAGCTTGAAAATGGGATGCCAGCGACATAGTGCACGGTGCACCGCTGTATTTCATGGTGTTTTGTATTTGCAAATTTGACACAGCTGTCGGGGTTCGACTCCTCGCGTCCGCATTGGTTGTCTCATACCACCCTTTTTACTCTCCTGCAGGTCAAATGCCTTGTTTCTTCCTCATTACAAGAAGGACAAAAATGAGAACAGCAAGCGGACATGGTGCGTGGTGCACCGCTGCATTTTATAAATGTGTCAGGAACTGGAATTTCATGCAGCTCCCGGGGTTCGACTCCCCGCGTCCGCATTCGCACTCGATCAGTTCTTTTTTTTTCGACTCTTCAAGCTTTCGAACCATGACTCTATCCTTGCAGTCGCATCCCATTCCTTGTTTAAATGTAAAACAAAGGAATTTGACTTGGCCATCTGTCTGTCTACTTGGGCTTAGGACCATTGCTGGCGCATGGCAGTACTCGTCAGGCCTGCGGCCCGGAGTATTAATTTACTATACAATTTGACAAAGACTTTATGCTAGCTATGCGATAAAATGACATTCTAGTCATAGTCCACTTTGACCTCAATTATTGACCCACTCCTCAAGGCCATAGTTCAGTCTGACAACCTCAGATATGTTGATACTCTTGAGATGATAGAGCGACCATAAAAGCTTTGTCGGCGAAGATGATCTGAAGGGTTGCCTCTGATATCGGCCATTCAGTCCGAATATCTTCTAGATCGTTAAGAAGCAAGTCTCCACTCATCAACATATCAGTCACCACTACTTCCCCCTGTAAACCCTGCCACCTGGTATTGAGTCTAGTTATCGAGGTGAATGCGTTGATTAATCCTGTGATATCTTCCAGTAGGAAAGCATCGGCAAATTCGACGCTCAACCGGAGTGGAATTTGTAGTGGGTGGCCGCACTTGGAGATGAAATGATAGTTAAATTCTGGCAAGAGTGCATCCAGATGCATCCCGCGTAAAGCCAGTGTGTGGATTGACACCAAAACGTCGATCATGGACGTCGAGCTGAACACGAAATCCAAATATATCAAATGCGCGAAAAGGATTTTGGTCAGAGTGTATCCGGGGATATCCGTGCAAGATATGCTGCCCAACCGGAGACTGATTAAAAGGGGGAATGACTGTAGCATATCCCATATCGTTCCAGGGCAGTTGTATGATGTCCACCACATGTCCGAGCAAGAGTTCGGTAACCGTCTACCGAGTGCCCAGAAATTACTGGATAGAAAAGATTGATAGAATGATAATGACTCGAGTTATGGAAAAGAGGAGGAGAATGGAGGGCGACTGATGGCGTCCGGTGCGAGCAAGCCGAGGGTCAGGCACTCCATGCGACGGCAGGCCACTTGGGTTAGATATGCAAGCATGAGGTCGGATCCGAAGAGATCCGTGCACAAGGTCGAGAATGGCAATTCTGTCGAAATATTCTTCCACCAGAGTGAATAATGTGTGGATAAAAGCTGTAAGCATATTATGCTGCATAACATTCCTTCTGAACTACGCAGATATTACTTGTACGCCAAATGATATATTTATATATCCCACTGGGAGATATAAAAAAAGTCAGACAATCGGCAACACTGAAATATATCAGACAGCACCTCGGTTCCTCCAGGAGAACACCGTCATCGCTGCAGAGATGTGGTATCAGAAGGAATGAATTGCGCACGACTCGGAAGCGTCGTGCGAGAATTGATGTGAGATCAGATCACCGAATAAAGATGTGAATTACGACACGAGGGTTTGTAGCGCGAGGTCGACCCCACCCCGAAAGAAACTTATACGAAATGTTCTACAATCTCGGTTTTTGACCTGACTTTGTGGCTGGAGGCCAAGGCCAGAGAAACTACGCAAAACCACGAAAACACGAGTAGGTGGCCGCAGCATTTTATTCTTGGCTGCAGATCGGAATTGAGCAATACATAATGTGGATTACTAGTAGGAGTACATATGCAAGTCAACAACAGACCAGACAGCCAACTACTTGCAGAACAAGAGAACAACAAAAGACCGGAAAGGGAAAGGCATGTGTTGGAGTTCGAGCCGAGACCCGATTAGATTAGATTTGTTACGCGTTATGTCACATCACCAATTCACTTGTCTTTGTACTTCATCGCGCGTTATTCGCCGTTCCTCGACTTCTGGGGTGTTCAATTTCTAACAGGTTATGGGCTTGCGCACCACTGCCTACTAAAGAAGCACATCTTGGTCCTCTTTTCTGTGTACGCTGTCACGATCAGCACCCGGTCCTCTCGTCTTTGTCCTTTGTGCCACTCCACATCCAACTTGCATCCAACTCTCCTTCGTCATGGTCAAACCATCGGACATTTCGAAGCTTATGGGTGGGGTAAACTACTGGACCTGGAAGCCCGAAGCAGAGGCTCTTTTATTGGCTGATGGCTCTTGGAGTGCCGTCGATCCATCGGTTCCTGTCCCAGGTGGCGTCGTCCAGATGCGCCAATGGACCAACGATAATCAGAAGGCATATGGCATCTTGTACCTCACGCTGAGCCCAGCCGTGCAGGCCAAGATTAACAATGCTGGGGTTGGAAGAAGCGGTCGTTTGCTTTGGGCACAGCTGGCCTCCTTTTACACCACATCGGACCCCGCCACCCGTTCCATGCTCATGGCTCAGCTAAACAACCTCTCCCATGATATTGCGAAACCCGCCGATGACTTCCTCCAGGCTGTTGTCACTGCCGAGAGTCGTCTCACCGCTATCGTCGTCTCCCTTCCCCCATTCATGGTCCAGGATAAAATCCTCGCTGGTCTTTCGTCTGTCTACTCCCCTATCACTGCCGTTCTCCAGAACGAATCGCCTCAGCGCTCCGTACCGGATCTGATCACTGTGATTAACGCTTGGGAGCATGCAGATCTTCAGAAGCGTGATTCGGTCATTAAAGCCACGCGGGCGAGACCGAATCATGGGGGTGAGGATCTGGATCTAGATCCTGATGCTCCAACCGCACTCGCTGCCCATGGTCATTCCCGTGTTCAAACCAACTCCAGCATCTTCTTACTCGTCCACTCCGCAGGCAGGAAAGAGTTCGATTGGACAAACACAAGAATCGGCCGGATGTCTGTCACCGCTGTGGAATTCCTGGTCATTTCGCGCAGTATTGTGCTTCGATCATGCCTGACGAAGTTCGTCGACGGATCATTCGCAACCGTGAACGCCAGGCCCACCTTGCCGGCAATGATAGTGACAATGACTGTGAAGATGGGAATATTGCCGCTACCACCACCACCATGAACCCGCACCTCGCTCTTGCCATCCACGACCTCACGACTGAGATCAACCTCGACACCATGGACTCCACAATTCGCGAGACTTTTGCTGATGCTTATGCTGTCCCCTACTCTGCTCACAATTCCGATGTTGATCATCAACTCAGTCCCCCGTCCCCAACTCTCACCGTGTCGACTTTGTGTGCCGCTGGGACTCCGACAAAGAAGAAGAACAAGAAAAAGAAAAAGAAGAAGAGTGCAACAGTGGAGGAGGTACAGGCTGCAATGCATGACCTGTCATTGAAAGAAGAAGATGAAGCTGAATATGCGATGTGAATGTTTTCAGCTTATGGGGGTGTCTCGTCTCTGGGGGTGTGTTGGAGTTCGAGCCGAGACCCAATTAGATTAGATTTGTTACGCGTTATGTCACATCACCAATTCACTTGTCTTTGTACTTCATCGCGTGTTATTCACCGTTCCTCGACTTCTGGGGTGTTCAATTTCTAACAGCATGACTAAAGACAAAGTACACATTGCCCGAATGGAGACGGTATAATTACCATAAAAGTAAACAATTCCAACACATTACATTGACATCATTGACGATTTTCGACCTCGCTGGCTCGCAAAACGTGACTAAATAAACGAGTTTAAAAATAAATTTTTAAGACTCGTAATGATGGCTTTGCACGTCACAGCACTAATAAAACTCATGGGCGCTGTTCGGCGTCATCTCCTGAGTTCGACGCACCGTTCTGTGATGTCGCTTTCATGATTTGACCTTTGTTCGAACTCAGGGAATCGAATGGCCGTTTCATCTTCATAGCCTTTTGGCGTTCATCTTCTCGCGTTTAAATTTATACTCGTGCGTCCAAGACTGTCTCCCGTAATTTCTTCGGCATTGATTTCTCATGGTTCTTGAATACTACCAGTAGAGCTATCAATTCTAGTTAGGCTCAGCTTTGTTGTCATCTTTTCGTCTTCTCTCCAGAACATCCAGACAGTTAGAATATCCTATGCCATTATTGAATGAAATTTCTTTGAACAAACGCAGGGTAACGCACCGCTTGAGATCCAAAAATGACAGCTGCCGCGAGAGGCACTTAAAGTCTTGATTAGCAACAATATCTGAAGTATAACTGAACCGGACAGACATGATGCCAACAGCAGATTATATGACGGAAAAATCCTTTCCACGAGATTGGGTACATATGCTGTGAAACTGAGTCTGGAAGAGGTCAGGTCAGCTCGAGTTTTAAAACGCATGTTTAACGCGAACTTGAAAGTACTTACGCCAGTTCGATTACGGGAAGGATGGCAAACACCGAAACACGGATAATGATGCTCAGAGAAACACCGTGATCGCCGCATCGTTGGAGCGCCCGAAAAGAGCGCCAATTTCGACACAGTAGTGTCACAATCAGCACTGCTCAATACAGTCAATGTCAAATTCCTTATAGACAGTTCTACTCGCCTTCGACCAAAAGGGCGGCAGTAGTTGCGAACCCGACGAGAGCGCCGCCAACGATAGCTCTATATCGTTATTAAAAACCGATCAGTTCTCACCAACTGGGACCCACGGTAAAGGGCCGGAAAGATGACAGTAGAATCCTCCCGGTTCCAGTTCTACTTGGTCCGGGATTACAATTCCGCGCTAGATTTTTCCTCAGCCGCATCATTTCCCGTATGAAAGGAGGCGTACAATGAATGTCCAGAGAAACATGATCAGATACAACATTAGAGGGATCACAAGCAGCTATCCCTCGACGGTCAGATCGGGTTGAGGTGCGAAGCTTGATCCTCACCGCATATACAGATTCAGGACGTACTTCCCCGCGGTTCAGTCGTGTAGAGACGTTAAGATACAGCTGTGGGGAACGATCAGCTCGGAAACCATTGCCAAAAAAGATAATGCCCCTCACTTGCAAAATGAGCGATAAGGTAGCAAATGCAGCGCTGGAGTCCGTTTAAATGATGGGAACGGTCAGATAGCGAAAATTCACTCACAATGGACGCGAGGCATACATCAGAGCCGAGTCAACGACACATGGCGCAAAGGAAGGTGGATGATCAAAGTGTGTTTGGTGGCCGATAATAAGAAACGGCGTAATGCAGAAAACCATCCACGCCAAGATATAAGAGTACCATGTAGATACCCTCTTGACGCTGGGGGACAGGAGAACAGTGAGAAATACAGCGGCAAGCGCAAGGAAACCCATGGCCGATAGAATGTTGAAGACCATAACCCAGATCCGCAAAGAAGAATCGGAAACGTCCTGGGATGCTTGGTCTAGCGAATAGATCGTACAGAGCTCAAGGCCAGCAATAGATGGACCCACCTCTACGCGCATGAGTCCAAGATACAGAAAAAGCGGCCATCGCTGGCAATCCCGCTCGTAGGCAATGTGAGAAAGGAGGGAGAAAGACAAGACCTTGAAAGGAAATCCGCGATAGAAAGCTTACTACATGTATAAGCGGCATTAATTGATGAACCGGTGCGCCAAAACGCTTGTTTAATTAAAATGCGGGGCAATGGTCTGTCAAGTCTGTCATTCTGTGCGAGTTTGCCTCCGCTAAAAGTAGACACAATCAATCCATGAGAGATCTGGGTGGTAAACATCTGAACCATGCATCTTGGGGGCAGTACCGTCACCAGGGTGTGATTAGGAAGGCGAGATCGTGGCAGGATAACAGGAAGAAGTGAGTCGAGCTCCAGAGAATTGACGTTAAGATGGGCGGCTATCCGTCAGTTACTTTGATCGGCGAAGTGAGCAAGGGCCACTGCAACCCGCAAGCTGTCCAGAAAAGTTGTAGGCACCGCAGTACTAGTTGTGATCCAGAATTCCTGCATCGCGAGAACGAGGAAATCTATTATACAAAAGAGGACGGCGTCTCAAGTCAACTGTCAATCAGACGGCTGTTGCCTCTCCTCGCTTCCCACCACATCCCTCTCTCTTTGCTCGCGACAACCGCCCTCTCGACGCGGTATTTGGACCCTTGCACTACTCATTGACAATGTACACCTGTCTAATGCAACCCCTGGACCCACTGGACAATCTAACAATTTTTGACATCCGCACACCCATTCCACACCCGCTTTACCTTACCTCGCTGAACGGCGTCTTTTTTTGCCTGCGTAATACGTGTCTTTCTGAATAGTTGGGATGGTCCCCATGCCCAGTAAGCTTGATGTAGCCCTCTGCCCGTTAATAAATTTATTTTCGTCCCCATGATCTGAATGCGTGACAACTGAAACTTTGCCTGGCCCGACTCCCTGCGTCCGTATATTTTGAGTATTTGCGACTCTTTTTATTGTCTCGCAGTTTAGGCAAAGTTTAGGTAAAACTTGGCTTTACAAGAATAACAAGATGAGAGTGGCAAGCGGACGTAGTGCAAGACACACTGCTGCATTTCATTAGGCAATTTGCACTCAGTAAAGCAGTTGAACTAGTAGGGGGGAATGGAATGATAGAAGCGCTGTCTGTCCATCTACGAAGTGACAGATATCTGCCGAAGTGAGTCCGAGTAGACGGGTGCCAACTGTCTATTTCTGCCCAATATTCGTCCGCAGAGACCGATCGGATGCATAGGTGGGACCTCTGCGACGATGTCAATACGACTTTCATTATTCCTTCAACTTCTGCTCTTTTTTTTGGAAGAATATTCAGCCACTGGAATAATAATTATGCCGACCAAAAGGTATGCCCCCATATTCCCACTCGACCAAGCACAATCGGCTGGACTGGCATTTGCAGCTATCTCGGGTGATTCGGCGCACGGACCATTGGTTCCCAAATTGAAACGACAGCCAACGCGACGTTACGCATGCAGTAAGCTCAACAGCTATGTTCCGCCTTTCCATCTTCTCAGCACCAGGAAGGATATCTAGCGAAGCACTCGCAGCAATCGAGGCATATTTGGGCAATGCACGCCATTGAACAGATAGCTGGCCACAGTTACCTCGCGTCAAATAGCTGAGGGTTGTTCAGTGAATGTTGAGGTCAAAAAAGGAATGAAAACAACGTACGGCGTCAACCGGGGTTCGGCGGTTTCAGGTGGGATGCCCCATCTCTGTAATAATGGACTCTGCGGAATCGTTCCTGGTGGCTGGTATTGAAGACCCAGCCGTTCACTGATAAATTAACTAAATTGTGTTGGGAGAACCCTGCGTAAAACAGTGACTCACAATCGAGCCGCCATGAGTGACCTCCTCTCCATCACCGAGTCCTCGAATGGTAATTGTTTGATTCCCATAAAATCACGAGTC
>JARJLF010001853.1:0-59408 GCA_029378395.1 Mycena leptocephala
TATCTCATGCCAATAACTGAGGATTACACCATAGTACATAAACTTCCGAATAGATGCAGGAATGAATGGCGACGCAAACGCGTACACTTGTCCCATATCATGCATGCGAAGAGCCAATGACACCATCCAACCCGCATCTATCAATGGGCGTAGCCGTTCTGCGATCTCGTCGACAGAGGCCTGCGAATCACTAACTGCCTCGCGCGAAAAAAAAGTCGGAATGACTCCAACTTTGCCACCCCATCGTGGTCACCGTTCCATCTAGAGGCTAGCATTTCCGCGAGGGACGATACGGGAATGTCGCTCCCGCATTCACGAAGAGTCAATGCACGGAGGCGGGCAAAAACGTGCTATCGTCATGAAGGAGCTTGATTAGCTCGTCCAATTCGTCCAGCAGCGCGTCGCTTGACCATTCCATGAGTACTGTATTTCTACTTCCTCGAGGGAAGAAAGGGACCGAAGACAGAGGATGTGGGCCGCATGCTCTTCAGGTGTATTGACCGCAGGGACCATGCGGAGCGTACACCGAGGGAAAATAAGCGGGAGACGCCCTCGTCTCTCAGGGAAGTGAGTTGGATAGTTTTCAGCGATGGTAGGACGAGGCGATCAAGCAGTATCCCGTCATGATCGTAACGGAACCTCAGAGTATGAAGGTGGGAAGGGTCAGGGGTGGTGGTCGCAGCGAATTTGACTCCCAACCCGGAAGATAAACGTCCAAAATCTCGAGATTTGACGTTTCCTGCAAAATTTGCAAGCAGCTAGGGACAGATTCGTCCGAGAATTCCAGATGTGTCAACTGGATCCACGGCAGCGAGATCCACTGGCGTGAGGCGCCAGAAAGTCGGACCTGTCGAAGACGAGGTGCATCGCTAAATGCAGTCATTATGACAGGATGGTCGGACTCGGTTATAACGTTTACGACCAGCTTCTCTAGTAAAGGAAGTTTCTTCTGGAATTGGGCGTTGGGAAATGAAAATGGCTTGTCCAGGGTGAAGCCGAGAGTATGGAGCTGCACTGAATACGGAGCTAGGAAGGACAATATGTCCATGGTTGTGGTTCCAGGTTCAGATCTGAAGACGTGGAGATCTAAAGGATGATTTCCGGCACGTTGGATCCAGCACTGGAGGAAACGAAGAAATTCCTCGATGACCCAGGAACTATCCGGATATATCCGGAGAGACGCCCATAATGACCGTACTGAAATACACAAGTCCCTCCAACTTCGGCATACACTGGCCAATGTCAAAGGACCACGGCCCGGTGTACGCGCACGACCGACATGGGGTTCATTGACGTAGTGCGAAAATATTCGAGACGTGATTTCAGAGGATAAGGTGAGGACAGGATATATGATGGATTTGAGACTCAGCACGACCCGTCGCCGCTCACTGGCCAGGGACCGCAATCTCAATTCGAGGGCATCCATCTCTGCATCAAGTTCAGCCAGACGAGTGCGAAGGGCAGCGGGAGAGTGGGTGGGGAGCGGAGAAGCCATCGGTCGTGAATCTGCTGGTGGCGTTGAGTCAAGTCAGAAATCAGTCACATGAAAGTGACGTGTCACATCTGATTCGGACAATGACCGGATTTGGCTGGACTTGAACAGTGGTTCAAAATAGTCGTTTCCCTAGGGCTTGTCCTACTTATATACTGATATTTTTCCAGTCTCGTTTTATATATATATTTTTTCAATTCTCTTCCCCCAATAGCCGAAAGATAATTTGCTCAAGTTCTGGACCGGGGCTCATACCCACCTCGCTTTCACCAAATCCGCCTCTCTGCCTGGTCATATGCGCTTGGTACATCTGAAGAATATTATAAGCACCGCAGTGAAGACACAGTCCAGCTCATGCTCGGCAATCCCAGCCGACGTTCTGTTTTGGGTCTGAAGTACTGGCCATTCAAACAGCGGCATTCAGAACCAAGCCAGGCTGCGGGTATGGTGTACTCGGTCTGATGTCAAGAAAATTAGATTCCTTCTTTCAGACTTCACAGACTCTGTACTCCATTCATACGGATTATTTATCAGCAGGTCGTTCCCCAAGAACGGTATCATTGCTAGAAAGATTAGACGCCACGCTCAACGACCAGAAGAAGGTCAACCATAAACTTGGGCCGGTGGTTCTACCCGTCCCCGAATGAGTCAACCATCAGCTAAAGGCCGGGGAGACTGTGAGAGTTTTGGACCGCAAACGATAACGAGAAACTTTCTCGTAAATCCTGAGTGCTGCAGCTTAGGGCGAGGAGGGCGCAAACTTCAGCGTCTTCGAATGGGGAATTTACCTCCTTATCTCGTCTTGATATCATCGGAGACTGAAAAACGCCGGGGCGCACAAAACGCCATGACGGCAAGTCGAAGGTCACTAGACCATCAAATTGTGCCGAACAGAAAGTCTCCGCCAACCCTGAAGGCCAATTTCCGGGTTCATATCGTGGCGTTTACGTTGTCGCCACCAGCCCTGGACCCTGACCACATATTTCGTGAGCTACTTACTATTGTTGAAGGACGAGCCACGCCGGCCAGGCCGGATGTACGATCGCATCTAGGAGCATAACAAGGATTCGGTCGGGAAAACACTACGAAGGGGAAAGAAAGGAAACGATCGTTTTATTCGCACGACCTGGTCGTGTTGAAAGCGAGGCTCAAGGAATCTGCCTCGTCCATAATCGCCTTGCTGTACCAGGCATCAATCCCCAACATTATTCACACCCTGGAAGAGAGAGGAGCTCTCCAGAAATGCATCCCACCGAGCTTGAGTTATGATTGGCGCTAGGGCATATTTATGTCCCCCTAAACACTGCAACTAACGCTCCAGATGCGGCATCGCGTCACTAATGGCGGTGTCTTCGTGTGCAACCTGGGCCGATGTGTCCATGCCGGCATGGACGGCAAACCAGACGGGATTGCGTTCCACGATACCCACCTCATAGACGTCTAGGATGGTGTCCTCCAGCCCCGCTTCCTTCGCAGCCTCGTAGAGGAACCGCTGCCCGGTGGCCTCAACGAGGCACTTGCACCGAGGGAGCATCAGACGATTGAATGCCTCGGAAAGATGTTGGCCTCCCATTTTCTCAGTGAACTCCTTGCGGTACTCTTGAAGGAGACCAGCTTCATGTCTCGCTGCGAGGCAGTCCGGGTATTTGGCAGGAGGTAATTCGTACCGACCAACGAGCAGGTCGGTAGCTAGACGCAGTGTTGTCTGAGGCCAGGCCGAGAGTCAAAAAGGTCTGACCCATTTGACCGTTTGACCGGGGTCTGACCCTTTCCAAATTTGGAAAATCCTTCGTTACAGCCGTTAAGGGTCGTGTGCATTGCTAGCAAGCCTTACCTGACCGCAATCTGAGGTTCTAAGTGGTCAGGACGAATTTTACCCGCCTACAGTATCAATTTTCAAAAGTAGTCAGATTTACTGGTTTGGAAAACTGCTATGTGAACGACAGGGCAACCCCATATCCAAATGCACCCCGAATGGCCTGTGAAAAGCTCCATAGTGATACTAATGTCAGATCATGAATTAATGTAACATGTGTATGGCTCAAAACTGCTGCGGGATGGTCAGAATTCAAAATTGGTCAAAGGAATCGATGTTGTTTTTGAAATGAGAAATGTGGCATAATCTGGCAATGTATGGCAAAGACCATCTGTTCAATGGTACTCACACTGCACACCTGAAAGGCACTTTGAACATCCAAAGAATGACGCGGAGAGCTTCAAACATGCTCCGAGTCATGGCCAGGGTGGGATAAAGAACTTCCGAGTGAGTTCGCATGATAGGATCGCTTGGTAGACGATGTCGACTTGTATATCCATTCTCCCAATGACCCGATTTTTTTCCTGATTTTTCTGGTGGTTCTACGAGTTTAAAACGGGCATTCCAAAAAAGGAAATCCGGCCTTGACGAAACGGTCAAAGGCCGGTCAAGGGGTCTTGACGCCCGGTCAGACCTGGTCAGACCCCGTCAAAGACAACACTGGCTAGACGGATGCTCAGGAAAAGGGACTCGCCCTCGGCAACGGCAGCGCCGCGCATTGTGAGCTGCAAACGTGAGTTTTTTTAGGTTTCAGGTGGAGTGACGTTCAGCACACCTGAATGTTGATGATTTGATTGTGTCCGTAGAAGCCTGGGGCTCCAAGGCGTTCCGATAGCTCGGTGCAACTCTCTGCGATAAATCTCTTCAAGCCAGGCCGGTACCTTCATCATGACCACTTTTGAGGCCGCAACAATCCCGGCTCGGATGACCGCATCTGTGGTAGAATCCACGAACGTCTTGAATACGCTTGACCCGTTCAGGAAGGCCTGCACCACAAACATTTGCGCGAGTCCGGCCAGGACAGGGATTTGTTGGGTACGAAAGTCCATGATTGGCATGGGCTTGCTGGTGTTGGCGTCGTAAACGTGACGCCGAAGACTGTATCGGCCCACGATATAGGCGGAGACGCCGACCGAGGGGACCGCCATTGCCCCGAGAGCCATGCAGCCGATGCTAATGCGCCAGGCAGACGCCACGAACGCAGTTTTGAGGTTTGAAGGCTTGCTCAGAGGGCCTAAACAGGCCCACGATTCCAGTTTGATGTTATCGAACCAAGTGACGGCGTGTCCGACTGGGTTGGTTCCTGGACGATCGGGAATTATGCTGGACGTTATCAGATGAGAAGAAGGCGAGCGAAAAAAAATTGCGAATCGTACCGCGAGCGAACCCCAGATTTGAGAACCTTCCCAGTGGACAGCTGCACTACGAAAGGTCTGATGCCACGATCTTCTCCTTTCACCTTTGACTGACTGAGAACTTCCAGACATGAGGAGAAATTACTCACGAATATTTTAGCCAAGACGAAATCATATATCGGAAGAGAAATGCTGGGTAAGGGAACGTTCGGTGGCATATGTCTGTAGAAGATTAGTTTCACATGAGCGGATTCCACCCATGAGACGAACTTGGCAGCCCCATCATTCGGGGTGTTCAAGATGAAAGTTCCGTCATCCCTCATCTCAGCGCGGGTCTCAATGCCAAGAGCGTCGAGCCTAGTGAAATTGAGCAATGACGATCAACTCGTGGGCGAAACATACGCACCCGTGTGCTTGCTCCGTCAACAAGAATTGGCCACTTGAACGCTCGATCAGTGTTGAACCAAGAGGAAGTGGTAACACAACGCACGAAACGTCGAAGTCGAGAACCTTCTGGAGAATTGTGGCAATTTCAGGTCGCTTTACCGCCCACGGAGCCAGAGTGCCGGCCACCAAGTTGTATTGAATACTCAGAAGACCGATCGCAGCGCCATCAAAGGCTGCGATATTGTCTGTATACATGGCCCAGAATTTGGGGGACAAGTCGGTGACATCCTGGGTCGTCAATTCTGCGACACGGTGGTTGAGATTCAAGGCGCTCATAGTAGGCTAAACAGAGAAAACGACGTACTGTATTAATACGCCCGCGCGACGGCTTGTGCGCGGAGATAGGTTATTTCTATCCGTCAGGCGACAGGAAGGTCGTCTTGCTGAAGGGCAAACAGTCGAGTTGTCGCAAGTGGAGCCGTGAGCGCGGTGAATGGCTGTCTATCTATAATGACTCGGACAAGGCTCGTAAGTGGGGTCCGACTTATAAAGGAAGAACCCAACAACATTTATGCAATCGCGACTATTCGTTTCAATCAGTTCTGGCAGTGCGGCAAACCAACGCGGGAGTGAAGTAGAGATGGCACCTACTCACGTCACGTTCAAGTGTTCGTTAATGTGAAGGGCTTAGAGTTAAGCACTAGAATAGTAGCCACACGTGCCTTCCGGCAGACAGAATCGAGTTAGTAATCAGCGAGCGAACATAGCTGCGGTTGGCCGACATCGTTCACGGAGCATGACGCACTAGAACTAATGTACCAAGGAAATGGTTCGTTCATGCAGTCAATCATTCACACAAGTTTTGACTTGCATCGCTCAGCCTCTTTTGTCTCGGCTACTTAAGAGGCACCACTTACCAGAACTATCCGCCCAACAATATCCGCACGCTAAATCATGCACGCAAGCTCCCCTTCCGTTGGAAATTCGATATTTTGAAGTCAATCGATACATACAGTATTAGTACAAGGTATTATTGGCTTGCTTCCCGCGCGTGCCCGGTATATCGGGGGATTTGTGAATAGATCCTGTCGCGCAAAACCAATAACTTTCAGCCAATGCAATCGATGCTGCACCAAAACGCACCAATTTAATTTTCATGAAAGCAAGCGCAGTGCATTCATTAGGAGCAAACAGGCAAGGCCGTTCCAGCGCAGGTGCAGCACCGCCGCGCCGCTATTCTGAGACGCCGGCGCACAACTAATGCTAGCGCCCTGATCCAACGCGCACGAGCCGAATGACTGGTTCGCCGCGGGGACGAATTCGGCGTTGTACGGGCACCCGAAGATCCCGTCGACTTGAATAGCGGTGCTCCCTACGGCGGTGCAGCACTGCGCGACGGTGTCGTTGTGCCCGGAGTCGACTGTGCAGCCTAATTTTATCGCACAATTTCTCAGTCAATGCCGGGTTTAAAACGGGAATGCACGCACCGAGGGGGAATATAGGCAACGTCTCGCCGGAATTTAGTTGCAACTTGAATCCGGGTGCGAGGCCTTGGGACATTTTGGCAAGCGAGAGACGGGAGTCGGGTTTGTGGGGGTTGGATCATGACACCCAGTGTTTATGAACCCCGCAGTATTGCGGCAACCGTAACGACGCCCACTAGCGGCTCCACCGTTGCGCAGGGCACTGGCAGAAAAGATGGAGTGGAGCATGCCTTCCGAGCTTCGCCGTCCATAGCCGGCATAATCGGTGAAGACAAGATCTTTAAAATTTGAGAACGTTGAGCATGAAGGAATGTGAGTTGATGAGGCGAATCGGTTTCAATTTCTGGGATGATACGTGACCAGAATCGACTGTGAAACCCACTGGCAGACAAAGATTGTCGATGTAAATGGGGTTGAACTTGATGACATGATCAATGACAATGTGATGGCGCTTGGAGTCGTGGAGCCAAGCTGTCAGTATGGAAGCTTGAATTATGACAAGTGTTGGCCTGGATTGACGGACATTGACTCAGAAGGCCAGTGGAAGGCCTCGCGGTCGTCAGATAAGTTGGCGCATCAGCAAACTCGAAACTTCACAAATACTACGCACCAAATCAAGTACCGATAACAAATTATTGCGTCATTCCTTCCAACTAGGGGCCGGCTGCTGCCGTCTGGAACCTTGCTTTAGGTGCTAGCCCATGAGATAGGAAGTACGTAGCATCAATCACCTACCTTCGCAAAAATTCAATCCAGTTGCTTCACACTTCAAATAATTGTAGGAGACACATGGAGGCCACATTGTGTGTCCTTTTACCCCGCTAGGCGATACATTGAGAAATGAGTCTACTACAATAAAATGGAGGGTCGATTTTTGATCGCATTGATTGGCCGCCAAATCCTCATGTAATTTTTTGCAAGGTGGGCAACGCCTCGGGACCTTCAGTGCGGCCTCAATTCTGCCTCAAAAATTCAAGAACCTGAGATTCAATATATTGATATGTCAAGCATCCCGTGTGTCGATACCAAGGCCAATCCGTCCAGAGGAACGAAAGTATTAGACCCAACAAAATGCCATCAAACCAGGTGGGCAATCCATACTCTAGGATTTGGATCTGAATTTCCATTATTTCACTTTCCCTTTCCGTCTTTCCCCCCGGAGCTTTCCGGCATTGTTTTCTATACTATTTGTTTATTGGAATCCAAAATATCTAGAAGAGAGGAAGCTATTGAAAAACCATTACCGGGACATCAAAGTAAACCGGAGATGCATACGTTCTGGCCTCACCGCTGGCCCAGAGGCCGTAGGAAAATTTGAGCAGTCCTGAATCCAATTAAAAGTATTCAGTCAGTTCAGATTTATTTATTTTTGCTCGTGCGTAGTTGAAGCGTGCTGAGGATGAGGCGGAAAAGTGTGACACTTAAGAATCCACAGTTTGATGCTGGTAGTTTCTCTGTAGTAGCTTCCTTTCTTCATATATTTTATTATAATTTTTAAGCAAGATAATGGAAATTCAGCCGCGGTAGAGTTTGGTCAACTTTGGTTCTGGCAGATCAGATGGGCATTTCGACGGGCAGGAGCAGTCTATTGTTTTGACATCTTTGGTCCTGGCAGATCAGATGGGCAATTCAACGGGCAATGGCAGTATATTGTTTGTCCGACTTTGGTTCTGGCAGATTTCGGCTAACGAATTTTGACCGAGGGGGACCTAGCTAAAGCAAGATGATCACCGAAGGACATCAAAGATTCAAAAGACAGTTTGTGGAACACCGAGATGAGAGCAGAATACGAGGATCATGGATGTAAGAGACAAGGCGGAATTCAAACTCCGCCATCACGAAGCACGTTGCCAAACACGTAACAATAACACGTCCTTCTCTCCTTCTCCAGCGACCCAGTCCTACCGATGGATTCCGGCCATGAACACGACGATTCTATCTCTCGCGCCACATACACGGTTGAGAAAGTGTTTAAAGAGGTACAAGAGGAATTCCGTCTCTGGAAACAAGATTACGCGTCGAGAACCCTCCAGGCAGTGGCATGTCCGCCGGCGCCGTCAACAGAGGACGCAGCATATGACCACGAAAAATTGGACTCGTTACCTTCTGAACCAACCTCGATACCACCATCTCCCTCGCTGACGCCGGAATACATAGAAATCTTGGACTACGAGACGGGGACCACGGAGCGGGTGCCGATGCAAGTATTTCGCGTTGCGGACACGTTCTCGGCGCTTCCAGCATACGAATACTGCACCCCGACCGTGCGGAACATCTTTCAGGGCGATGACCCTCATGATATGCCGTTTGTTCCCTTCGCGGACGATCCGACGTTCAATCATGCAAGATATCTAGAAGAATACCGGAGTTTCAGTTGGCGCACGTCTGCCCTTGACCCCGACTGTGAGGTTTTTCCATAATATTTATTCAAACTCTCACCATAACAACTCCAGTGGAAGTCCTAGTCGTAGAAACGGCGCGCCGACTCCGCACCGAGCACCAGATGCTGTACCAGCATATCGATGAGACTGGTGTCCTTCCACTGGAACTCCTGGATCGGGATGGCGTTCATGGGATGATCTACAAAAGTCGACGACGGTAATATTTGACCTTTTACTAGACTTGACAATCTAACCTTATGTCTCTCGACAGAGACTTCCCCGACTGGCCCCCGGGCGTGCCCGCGTCTGAAAAATGTTTGCAAGCCGACACGGGCCCATTTTCACAGTCTCCGGATAAAGCTCTCGCTCTGCTAGTCTCGTATTTCTGCACCAATTTGAACTGCGCCGTCGGATTCTGTAACACGCACCGTTGGTCCACCGCGTGTTTTTTTCTCTGGATGCGACTGATCCTCGCTAGTCGATCCGACCCCAATGCCGCTGACCATGCCACCACTCGTCAAGTGTGAGCGGATGAAGGACCTCGCCGGTACACCCTGCGGGGACGACTGCTTTCTCCTTAAATCCGTTGGCGACGATGTGTGTGGGCTCGTTATCTATTCGCTGCATATATTCACCGTCCACAGGCCATAGAATGGTCCGATAATGACCTCCAGTTTCTGCGCACGTTTCTCGATTTTTCTCCCGACACGCTCCCGTGCGATCTAGGCACTATCTGTGCTAAACCGTGCTACGAGGTATCTCGTTACCCCGTTAGTCCGCAGGATTACTCTTATGTTTCCCATGCTGGTAGGTATTCGAGCAACGCAAGATGATTCTTCCCGATGCCGCGATGGAGCGCAAGAAGCCCAGGGGAAGACTGGGGTCGGCAAACCCAAGCTCACCCGGAACACTTCCTCCCTATTCGATGGCGAGTTAATCTGTTGCACTCTCTCCATCGGTTTACTAACGCCCTCGCTCTGTAGATTTGGACACGAAGCGCTTCTCTCCGTGGGTCATTTTTCTGCCCCTTCACTCTATATGAGGTGTATTGTGCTAACTCGGAGGCGCATGGCGTAGGGACAATCCCTGCCGGCACGACGGCCCTTGCGACGCGACCACGCAGTGCGCGTGCTTCCTGAACAAAGCGCACTGCGAGAGCAGCTGCCGCTGCAGTCGCAACTGTGCGTGCCCACCTCTCTGCTATTGCTGCCATGGAAAGCTGTTTACTGCATCCGTCACAGGCACGCGCCGCTGGCGCGGCTGCGCGTGTTCGCTCACCAAGCGGGGCGTCATCTGCCGCACGGTGCGCTGCGCGTGCTACCTCGCGCACCGCGAATGTGATCCAGAGATTTGCTTGAAGTGTCAGGCTAAGTGCGTGTGCCTTTTCTTCTTTCTTCAATCCCCTCGATATCTCATAATTTTCTAGAGGTAACAGCTCTCCCGTGGTGACGTGCAGGACTGATGCGCATGTGCAGATGCACAGGCGAACATCTGTCAGAACGCTGACATCCAGCGCGCGCAGTGGAAGGTGGGTGGTGTTTGGACTTTATCGTTCTGAGCAGTTTCAACTCACCTTGCGTTTCTGCATCATAGCGCACAAAAGTGGCGCCTGCGCGCTGGGGGATGGGGCTGTTCATAGCGGAAGCGGCCGTCATTGGCGATCTGATCATAGGTCCTTCCGCCGTCTTTCTCAAATGTTACTATCTGATCGCATCCTTTTTTAGAGTACATCGGGGAGCTCATCTTCGACCCCACCACCGACTCACGCGAGTGCGTCTCTTATTTCCCCACCCATTCCTTCGCTTATCCTTGTACCTTGTCGGCAGACCAATCGCCAAGCACCGCGGCCGAAATTACTTGTTCGAGCTGAATAACACGCTCTCGATCGACGGCACGTACGTGGGGAACGACGCGCGGTACATCAACCACGACGCGCAGAATCCAAACTGCCACGCCCAGGGTGCGTCCGGTTGCCTTTACTTTGCGTGGTCGAGCGCCGTCATTGATAAAACTCACCTTTCCGCCCGACTACAGTCCGCATGGTCAATGGCGAGCATCGGATAGGCATCTACGCGAGTGAGTGTCTTTTCTTATTTCTGAATGACCATCTGACGTGTCTCGCAGCACGACCGTTGATACCGGGAGAGGAGGTACTTTTCGATTATGGAAACCACTTTTTCCAGTCGAAAGGCACTGGTTCGCAGTCCGGATCTTCCCGAGGCCCGTCGAAATAATTTATTCGTTGTATTTTCGTACTGGATGCACGGCTGTGAGAGTAACACAGTCTCCTCTGCCCGCAGGTTATATCCGTTGATTGTCCTCCCGCGTCGCCAACTATACAAAATTGATAGCGTACTCGGACTTGATCCCCACAATCAGATACGAGTCCCTCCAACTTCCACCCTAGAACACTCAACCATACAGTGCCCCCTCCATTCATTGGCGGGGCCCTGAGTTCTCACCGCGGCGCGGACGCGGGACGCGGGACGCAGCGCGGGGATCGTCGTGGTCACGCTGCAGCTAAACTGGGATCCACAATCATATTTGACCACCTTCCAGTGTGAAGAGTATCTTGTTTTTTTTTCAAATATTTCGTCGGGTGATTTTGCAGTGTGATGCTGTAAGTGGCGATTCGGGTTCATTGCGAATATGATTCAGACGAACTCGCTGTCTCACCTCATGCCATAAATACTCGATCTCGAGGGCGTCAGAGGCTCGCGATCATCAAGTTTTATTTCTATCTGGCCTTTCCTGCCTGTTCTGCGAGCAATAAGGATCGTTTGCGGTTGGAGGCATGCTGAAATATTACAAGACCAGCGATCTCGCCGGTATGGCCGTTTTTAGATCTTACTCTACTCACGGTACGCTAAATGGAAGACTTTGAATTGAGGTTTGCGAGAATGCTGGGTCTTCTTAGTTTGGCTCAAACGACAAGTGTTTTCAATCACTGACGAAGCAACTGGAAATACCAATCAACGCTCAAACGTAACGCGGCGTCGACCACGTCCCCATACTTCCCTGTTTCATGCTTTTCATATTCTCCGACCTGTGCTATTTTCGAGTTAGCCGGCTGCTTCCAATCCCACCATCCTGATGTCGATATGACCAAAGGAAGATTGCATTGTGCTGTGTCTCAAACCATCTGAGTCTATCGTCGGTCACTGCAACGACGCAGTGAGGGTCTTAGCGGGTTACTCTAATCAGTCTGGACCGTGGGTTCCAGATACCATCCTGTGCCGTCTCCGTACCACGTTTCTGACCTCTCAGCATTCAGATGGCCAACACTTCAAAACACCATGGCGATTTTCCGGTTGTTCCATGGTGTCCCTTGGGTTGCGGCAGGTCTCATTACGACTGCGCATCTCTCCCCTTAGGCTGGTATTTATTTTAAACTCTCCCTCCTTGGGCGGTCCTTCTGAACTATTCACGTCTTTCATTATGGCGCCCAGGTGCCGACGGAGGACAGGTGGGTGCGGGTAGGAATCATCTACTTCCGATATTTCCGTGCCGTGGAGTGCCACCTACCTACCTTCACGGTGGGATTTGCCAACCAGATCCACCAATGACAAAATTACATCTACGGCTTTTCCATCGATCCGGAAGTTGGAGAAGTATCCAAGCGGTAACAAGATAAGATTGTTTGGGCAAGACCTTGTGGCGAAAGGGCGATCCAATTCATTGGGTAACGCGATGCATATCGGTGGACTCCACCATAACCTAGCGCACAGATTATTATTTTTTTCAATCCGCAGTCAAACTTATGGACCGTCGACAATAGGTCTGGGAAAGTGCGATCAACGAAGGTTCTCGTTTCCTTGACGCCACTACTGTATTTGCCCACGCCCCTCCCCGCATTTAACGTCCAAGAGCGCAGCTGATTGCGGTCTTGTACAGTAGTGCCAATTTTTTCTCGACTTTTCCAGAGTGTTAGTCGCTGTGGTGGCCCCGATAACTTCGATTGGGCTCTCTTAGTTTTCTTGGACAGACATTTTAACAAATACGACCTCATACCTCAGCAGGGCTCTCTTAATTCTTCGTGGTGATCTCGAATGGGCTTCTCTTTCTCATGCCCTGCTCGATCATTTGCAAATTCGCCGAAGAAATCTATTCGTGGACTGACTTCCCACTGACACTCTCAAAAAAGAAAAAATGTCCGCGAATGTGTTTCAGTACTAATATCTATGACCTAAAATATGAGTACTTGCTCTAGTACTCTAACGTGGTTTGGGTTAATATCGTGGGGCTTTGCACCCGCGTGCTCCATACCTTCATGTTGGTGTAACGTGCATCTGAATCACATTGTGGTACGTGTTGACCTGGCAATGATCCTCGTTTCAACGATATAATTGGTTCTTTCCGTGATACTGGGATGCCATTCTGACTGCGTATCATCCCAAACAGCGCCGAATCCCGCCTCTCAGCCTAAGTTTTCTTGGAGAGTTGACTCGTCCGCCTAAAGCCCGAAACTTTTGGATCCATCAACACTCGGACTGGAATGATCGGGACAAGACCAAATGCAACCAACAATATCTGTTCTCCACCCTGCTTCCAGGATGCGCCCAACATTTCAGGTGCTGCCAGCACAGTGGAGGCGGACCGGGCCCATCGGACATTTGCAAAAGATAGTGCCATGCCCAGCGAGTCTCTGGGATTTTGTTGGTCACTTGATCTCAATTACTGTTTAGGATGATCGAATCGCTTTAGAATTCCATTGTACCCGTGAAGCGGATGCAAACTACCAAATTGAGGCAACTCGTGGCATGCATTCTCCGTTGGCACGAGTTGAATTAACACAGCCCGATCTTGGTTCCCATCATTGAGGATTTGTAATTTATTCTCTGCTTTTGACGGCAGTCAGACTGCATGCTGTTCACACGAAGCGCTGTTGACTTAATTCCCATACTCCAACTCTGCCTCAACAGAGTCCGCCGAACATATGAAGGGCATCGCTGGGCACAGGTATAGCCCTACGATCTCAAAGACGCCCAAGGCCCTATAAATTCCGATGTCGTACCCTGCAACAGACATCCTAGATGTCAGAAAACGCCCCGTACAAACGCACAAGAGTTTTTCTCGCCTGCCTCAACTGTCGCAAGCGTAAAATCAAAGTGAGAACCATAACTTTACAAGCCCGTGATAGAAAATGACTCGGCATCAGTGTCTGACCGAGGACTCCGACAACAGGCCCTGCGAGAGATGTGTTCGGAAGGGACTTCTCTGCCAATATCTCCCCGTTGCTGATGAGCAGGACCAATCTCCCGGAATGAACAGTCCGGCGCTGGATAGAGCTGGCACCGCGCAGTCAGCCCACCAGCCCGTCTCGCATGCGGGCCCGGGGTTCAATCCATATGCACCCGCTGGGAACCACCTTTCACCGCATTCTCGCAATCCACCGTACGCTCCGTCGACATCGCAGGCTGCACCCCATGCCGCTCCTAATCATGGTGGGCAGCAATTCTACGCGGGTTCCAGCCCTTATTACGTCCCCCCTCAAGGTTACAACGCCCATGGTGCGCCGCCTGCGGCCCCATACGGTCCTTCCCAGCAACACGGTTCTTCAGTTTACCCCACCAACTACGTGTATCCCTCTAACTGGCCAGCATTCCCTCAGTCACAGTCCCCTACCCAGTCGGTGCCGCAGTATGTCTCTGTCATAACAAAAAAATAGGCGATCACTGATATTGATACCCAGCCAGTGCATTTGCCCAGGATCGTGCTACTGTGGCAAACGCCGAGCATAGATTGCATACGTAGTCGCAGAATTGTTCTTATGTAAATGCTGTTGAAAACAACAGAAATATAGATGCGATTGGTGCTTCACCGCTTTCTTGATTATTGCAATAGACTTCTAGCGCCAGCACTGCCTTCCTCGCTTTGACCAACAACCGTACTCGTTGCATTGTTTTCAAAAAAATCCTAATGGATGCTCAATTAGGCGATATGTTCTGAATGTTCGTCGAAACGCGTCTGTTGTCTAACGATGATTAAAGGGCCTGTTCATCTGGTGATATAGTCAAGCAGATACGTCATGCAGTGTATTCAGACTAGATCCAGGTGGAGGAGGGTGTATTGCAGCGTTCCCATCGAGGAACAAGCGGATGCTGTATCTACATACAATAGCCCTATAAAAATGTATGCTCCAGTGATCTGACTTGATTTGATTGTTTGATCAGCATGTTAGAGTGATTAGAGTTCAATGCTCAATTCTAATGCTGAGTATCAATTTGAGACTCTAACAGTGCAACAGCTATACCGTTGTCCGCCAGAAATTCAATCACTACATTTTGATGGCTCCTCGGCCAACTTGACCCGAGGTCGGCTGAGGTTGGCCGAGGTTGGCCGAGGGGCCTCGGCCAACCTCAGCCGACCTCGGTCAAGTTGGCCGAGGGGCCATCAAAATGTAGTGATTAATGTGAAAGCCACATTCAAAAGCACCTATTGCAGTCTACAGAGCGATAAGGGTGGTGAGAAATTCGGAAAATAGCACAAAAAGCGATGGGGGTCTTCAAATAACCGGAAACAAGTGGATCTATTCCGGGGGTGATCATGAATATGAGATGCGCCGGTCTTCGAGTCCCCAAAATAAATTAAATCCTGAGAATTGGTTACTTGAATTAGCCCGAGAATGCCGGGTGCAGCAACCATTCAATCTAATATGTCGGTGATAGGTCTATGGTGTCTATGAGCATGTAAGGAAGTCAAACACAAGATTCCAAACAAACTCAGTAAAGCGTACCAAGAACTTGTCGTAAAAATGCGAGGCTTTCGACTTCGCTCTGGCACCTTAAGAGGCGGGCAGGTAATCGGTTTCAGAAAGTTGGTACCGCGGCGAACAGGCGAATCCCAACTAAAACGGTAGCGTCAAAAGGCGAAACCGTCGGCAAATCAAACTATATCTCAACTTCACTTGCAACGTATTAGCGCGGCAAGGCTTTACTTCACTCGCAACGTATTTAGCGTAACGAGGCTCAACTTCACTTGCGACATATTTAGCGCGGCAAGGCTTTACTTCACTCGCAAAGTATTTAACGCGACGAGGCTCAACTTCACTTGCAACGTATTTAGCGCGGTTCACTCGCAACGTATTTAGCACGGCGAGGCTTCTCTTATTGCAACGTATTTAGGGCTACAATTCTTCTCTTTGCTTGCAACATATTTAGCGCGGCAAGACTTCTCAACGGCGTTACTATATCAAAAGCTTTCAGCAATATCAATATCTATCGGAAAGGGTGTTGGCTTGAGCCTTATATATGTACGGGAATGACTAGCTATGAGTCGAACTATCTACGTGATTCACAACTGACTCCAATTAACTCCTAAAACCAAGTCATTGCTACTGAATCACTAGTTCAACGCTGACTCCTATCTTGAGTCACGCGTGAGTCACATCGGGAGCCGGTTCACATCGGATCCTTCCGTGATCAATTCCTCTTCTCTTCCTTCATGTTGCAGGTGAGTGTTCCGTGCATAGAACGTACCGGGGTGCATCATCGGTTTTCTCAGTTAGCCAGGGCTAGGACCTTGAATATATCTGAATATATTCAAAATATATTCATATTCAGCCACAAAAATATAAATAAAATTCACTACCAGTATGATACGCAGGTGAATACGATAGGAATATTAATACGACAGCGATTGGTGGATCGTCTTCAAGTTCATATTTGGCCACACTTCCAGTTGCAGTGAAAGCCTTTGATAGTGGTATCTCTCGAGTCCAGCGGTTAGCTGGCATTCAGCTACCATTGAATATCCCACCTGTCATTCTCTCCAACTCATCCGCCCACTCCTCTCCCTGCTTTTCCCCATGGGGTGTACGTAAGTTAGCGGATCATTGTCGGGCCAGCGCGGACCGGAACTCCCCGGTGAGGTATCGCATCGGTGCATCGCGCCTCCTTTCAAACTGTAGGAAGAAAATAAAACAAATGCAAGCACGCTGGCGCGGCTGGGCCCACAATTTATAATATTTCGGTCCAAGCACATTTTATGGTGCCAACTACGATGTTCTCTTTGAGTAATTACTTCCAGTCAGCAGAGCGCACCTAACCAAATTTCAGCCGTAATTTCAAAGCTCGTAAACTACTTTACAACTATAAGACGCGCCTCCGCTTCGCTCCGGAGATAAGATCCAAGGCGCATGGTGAGAGTATTATTAAATTTACACAACACCCGAAAGTAAAATCTAGTATATGTACGTACTATGGTGAATAGAGCTATTAATTTTCTACGATATGGTGGGAAGCCGAGAAGCAATGATGGGTTCGTAAACAACTGCCTCGCCTCGAAATTTGGGGAGTTCCGCCAGATTCCGTAGAGGTGATTGCGACAGGAGCGCAACATGCGAGGTACGAGCAAAAATTTTGTTGTAGCGTCTGTCTACGAGAGACTAAGCGCAGACTGGAATTTGATAATTGAGGCAGCCGGCGTTCAAGGATGCCAAATTTCCCGAGGAGAGGCACAAAACACAGCAGATCCGCACATTGAATGCTCAGAATCGAGACCAGAGATCTCGAAGCATGCCAAAAGACATAGCTGGAGGAGAGCGAGGTCATCAGACTAACCAAGGAATATGCTTCAAGATGTACCTGTATTTCCCTCCGACTAAAATCATCCAAAACGGTAAAGCATCTGGTCCCAAAAGTGAGTCGTGAATAATGAGGACGAAATGATGGTACGGCTTCAAAAGAATCCTGGCTCTGGCAGCACATCGGACGAAGGGCTGAACGCCGCAATGCACTGTAAGCACGCGAACATTTAATTCTGGGAGAGTGCTCGACGCTGGGCACATTGAGGTTTGGGTTCCGTGTTGAAATAGCTCAAAAGACTTGAGATGCCGAGGAAATTCAAAGAGGCATGCCAGATGGACAGCGACCAGACTTAGATTTTGAATGTATTTGAGGTGTTGGGTAAAGGCAGCTCAGGTTCATGTCCTCCAGATGGATTTTCAACAGCAGGGGCATGGAGCGAGGTAAGGAGACACTCCAGAACGAGGGGCACTGGGGAAGACACTGGGATCAAATAAGGTGCAGAAAACTTCAGTGGAGGGCGAATTTATGCAGTAGTGATGTCCACAGGCGAAAATGAGATCCCGGCGAGAGTGAGAAAGTCTCTCCGCCATAAATTGAGACCGTTGAATCATGAGACCACTCTGTTCCTCTGAACAATCCCAGAATGGATTGGATTCAACAGCTTTAGCTTTGCGGCGCAGTTTCGAAGACTATTAATTTCGGGCACGGTGAGAGTATCAACGATGAAAGGAGCAAGAGATAAAATCTTGCAATGCTGTGAGCATTGCGGCGCAGCCGTTCGTGGGTTTTTTAGCGTTGAGATGCGGTGCAAGAACAGAGATGAACAGGAGGGGTTAGCTCATATGGGGATGGAACCAAAGAGATGCAAAGAATCGCGAAGGTAATCGTTAAAGAACGGTTAGACCGTTATGTAATTTGCGGAACTTAGGGCGCGGATCATTTTTTTCTAAAAATTGATGTTTTCACTAATACCCCTCTACCGAGCTCAGTTTTCATCCGATTGCCTTGAAACCTGGACGAATCGATTCGGAATGTCATTCTACAGTGCTTAGGACCCTTCAATGAAGGCTAATATTATTTTTGACTGTTTGGTGCAAAATCCTGGCACTTTTTAATATGATCCCTCTGTGCATTGCAGGAGGCCTCTGAAGGTGCTGGAGCCCGGGCACAAGCATCATGAGGATGTCCTACAGTGCACTGGATAGTTTGTCAAGCAGTAGATGACATTCAGGATAAGTAGTGAGGCCGTGAAATATAGATCACAAGATACCCGCAATTTCTCAGCTTGTTTCACCAGTTTCCCGCTGCCACGGCTGGTCCCACTATTATAGAGGTAGAATATTTTGGTCTAAATACATCTTATGGTACCAACTACGATGTTCCCTTTGAGTAATTTACGTCCCTTAGGTGCTTGGACATATAAATTTCAGTATTTTAGCGGTGGGCATGCCATCCTCCAAATAAGTTTGTTGCACTACCTCGGCTTTGATTTCCGACTTCATCCTTCTCTTGCAAAATCTGCAACCCATTGGCGAAACAACCGGGTTAATTCAGAAAGGTTGAAACTCTGGATCCCCAAACCATGTGGGGATCCTTCCTCCTCTGAGAGGATTCCAAGGAAATTTGAGGCAAAGCAAAAACGACGAAAATTCCAATGAGGAGGTCATTGGAGCGACCCTACACTCACTCAATTCTGGTTGGGGGAACAAAGTCTGGCTTCCACAAACCCACCAGATATTATGAATCATCGTGAAGAGTCCGACCTTAGTGGAGTAAAGCAACAGAAAATTGGGGGAAAAAAACATTCCAGCCGTAGAACATCCTACCAGACCAACTTTCTGGTCGGGATAACCGGGATGTCAATCGGGAAAGATCGCGATCGATGGCATGTATAAAGCGTGGGATGATGTATGAAGCGTGGGATGATTGGGACTCAGATCACAACGTCGGAAGGCCACCCAAGACCCACTTCATTCTGATAGTGGGAATAGTGAGAGTTATTTGAAGAGGATACGGTACCGCCCAGAATAGCGCACCTAACCAAAATTCCAACCGTAATCTCACCGCTTGTAAATTACTTTGAAACCAACCGTGATTAGTCCAACTCCTACCATGAACAAACATTCCGATTTCATCAGGGCTTAAATATTGATCTCTAGTTCAGGGTAACAAGCTCGAAATATCCCCTCCATCTATTGCATCCCTTGCTTTGCTTGTTTTCTGCTATCAAGTCCACGCAGCCGAATGTATAGTCGCTCTAGGAAACTCATCCTCACAGTTGCAAAACAATGATAGAAATGCTACGGGTAACAGGGATTCACAATGACACATATCGACACATATCGAAGCATAATAAATAGGATCTGCAAGTGTAAATCATCGCTGGAAGCGCCGCACAAGTGCCGCACACCGCTCGCACACCATCGCGTGTTGTTGACACCCTGATCGGCAGTTGGTGCACCCGATGGAGACACATCGGAGATCAAAGTACCGGAGGATAATGTGGACTACCGGTCTCGTGGACAGTGTCTGACATGTTCGCTCAAGTTAGGGAATAATGTCAAGTTTGCAGACTGAGTTAAGTACAAACTAGGGACCACAGGCATCACAATAAAGAATACAGACGGCTAGGGATACAAAATTGGGAGACATATCTACAGAAGAGTATCTGGGGACGAAAGGTGCCACAAGGCTACTTAAACACAACATGGACCGCCAGGGGTGCACACACAACAGCTGGATAAATGGTTAATACTTGTGATTTAAAATATTGGGGGTGGATTGCGTACCTATTCCAGTCGCGGCATTCGTAATCCATGGAATATACTGGTTGCGTGTTAAACCAAAGGGACGCTGTCGATGCCGTTTCCTGAATAGGATAGCAATCGGTGCCGCAATAATAGGCCGGAGGTGCAACGTAGGTGTGGGTAAACTGCGTAGCATCGGGATGGGGGGTAGTCGGGGGTATTGGTACGGAGGCGGCTTGGTCAAGCGAAGTACTCCAAACGCCAGGAGCAGAGCTCCCAGGCTGCTCCACTGGCGATGTTTGTCGGGAAGCCTTCCTCCTTGTTCTCGTGCGCCGAGTATTTTTCGGACAAGCGGAACGCTCCTGTTGCCGCTTGGTGGGTAAATACTCGCACGAGAGCCCGTTGAAGTGGCAGCGGATGCAGGACGTCTGCTGAGACTCGCGCAAGCACTAATGCAGGTTGGTCAATTACGTTGCAAGGATTGACGAATGGTCCATGCATACCTTCACTTTGCGCTCGCGACAATGCGAACAAGCCACAGCAACACGTCTGGGAATGTCGAAGGGGGATTGCGCCATGGTATGAATGTGGCACGGCGAGACGTGGTGCTTAAAAGGCTAACTGGTATGTATACAATCCCGCATCGTGGCTCGTAGTCATCTTACTTCAGCAACTGCGCGGTCCTCGCGGAGATTTTCGAAGTTGACGAGATGGCAATACTCACATAATTTGATCGCTGATTCAATTGATTGGCGATATGCGGTGTTTGTATCTCGATGCACTGCATGTTGGTATGCCGAAGCGGCTGCGACATTGTTCCACTTTGGTGCATAACTGAATTCCTAAACGTGAATCTTGCTCTTGGTTTGACACCGAGTTCATAAACAACCCCGCAGGGTCCCCAGGCGAAGACGAACAAGACACGAATACGATCAGGATTTCTTTGATTGCCGTGTCGGCATTGCATTCATCAGCGCATCACTGTGCCTTGATGCGCCACGTTGGCGTCTTCCGTTTTTGTTTGAAAATCTTGATAAGTAGTCGTTCACTTCCTCGCGACTCGAAGCAAACAGAAGTTTAAGCAAACTAGGGAAATTGTGGTGGGATACCTCTGAATCTAGTAAAGAGCCTCCCATTCGGAGAATTGACCTGGGGACCGCCGCGATGAAAAAAATCCTCGGCGATCTCAGGTCGCGAAGGTCGGAGCAATGAATATACGGGAACTCGCCAACATCATGATATTTGTCGAAAAACGTCAAGTGGAAATGTTTTGACTCTTGGCCTGTCTACTGGAGAATAGTGTGCACCACACCAGTACCACACCACATTTTTGTCGCGTATGATCATGGCATTGTCCAGGTGACTCTGGATCCATCTTGTTTCAGCCCCTCGGCAGAGAAACCGAAGCTCACAAATTTGTCGCAAATCGTAGATTCTGGACGGAGCCAGCCGACCCAACAGAAAATAGTACGCGATTGGTCGTCGCCGACCAACGTCGCCGACATGTTGAAACATGATGATAGCTATACCTTGGTCAATCAATTTGACGCCAGGATATTTTCCCAGGGTTTCCCGATCATCCATCATTACACGATGCGTCCCGTTGCTTTCTTGCAGTCTTGAGTGGAGTGGTAGATCTCCCATCAGAATCTTTCCCCGTTTGGACTTATCCCCGCCCATTTCGGCTCCCAACCGCTTTGAAGTACGCAACCTGTGTAGGGACCCGGGGGACCGCTCAAGAAGTGCAGGTGCAGTGCTATTTATTAGTGCACCGTTAGGTTTGGAACGCGTATAGTACCAGACTCGGAAATGTCAAAATAAAACATAGAAAACATACAGAGGAAATGAATTAACTGGCCGCTACAACGCGTTCCGGAAGTAGTACATACCCAGCGAAACACAAATAAGCCACGGGAAAATGCGGCTGCGAAAGAACTGGCCCCATGGAACACAATTTCATTTCCTGCAGCTCAAATGTTTTTTTTAATTACAAAAAAGGAAATCCTGGAACTTTGCGTTGTACAACTAGAATTTCTTCCGAAGTGATACTCGTTCCTGTCCTAGGTTTCAATATGTGCATCGCTAAAGAGTGACCAGCTGTGTTTGCACTTGTTTGAGTCCGGGGATCATGCATAACTTCGCAGACGCGTCAACAAAACGCGCGCAGATGTTTGTCAACTGTCGGTGGGCGGTTTAGGAGGGCAAAATATAAGTTCTAGATGACTTCATGCAATTCTGGGTTGTATTGTACTACATCTTAACCTTTCCCCGTTGCGTATCAGCCAAATGTGTCGCGTCCTCTGTTGCCAGTCCACTAATGCAAACACCGGCCAGTTCTAAAAAATGAGGATCTAGGCAAGCTGATGTTATATGAGGAGGGGCAATTTGTATTGGCACCATTTGTCTAAGTATGTGCGGTATTTTCAAGAAATCTAGTGATAACTACTATTTAGACGAGAACAACTTCGCCCAGGCACATTTTGATGTGTGCCTTCAGTGCGCACGCCATGAAATAGCGTCGGCACTTGGTGCACTTCTCTAGCAGGCCGTCCAAGGCCTCCTCAGAGATTCCGTTCCCTGCAATGAGTTTGCGAAGTAGTTTCACCTCCTTCCCAACTGGTTCAAGGCTCTCAAGCCGGAGAGGAAAGGGTGCAGGGCCACGCTGTGATGCAGACTCTGTTGGGAGGCGAGATGGACCCGCCTCCGCATTCCGGATAGGAGCGCGTGCCGGTGCCGTTTGCACTTGACGAGGAATATCATCAATCTCCAGGTACCGAGGATTGGACGCGGGGATTTGTTTCTGGTAGCGGATGTAAGGCGAGCTCTTGCGCCGGTGATTCATAGCTACCAAGAGGAGAAAACAATGAGTTTAGCTGGAATTTGAGAAGTGAAGTTGAAGCACTTACCAGGTGCGTTCGAACGACGACGAGCAAGGAGAGGGCCACTCAACTGGCGAGTTCCCGACGGGTATTTGGAGATATGCTCGCCCAAGTAGCCTTCGAAATGCGGAACAAGATCTTGGTCTGGGAATTGTCGAAGAGTGAATGCCACCAAGAGTGTATCTGTTTCAGGAGTGTTCCCACTTGCTGAATCATATATCAACCACAGATACAACCTAACTTGAAACGAACATACCCAGTGTTGGAAGGCCGCGATAGCCAGAAGTCAAAAGACTTTTGCGATGTATGTCGGTAAGATTTACTGGACAATACAGGTGAGCGTTGTCGAATAATAATATGAGCATACCTACTTTTGAAACCACACCGACCGATCTCGTAGTGGCAAAAAGCCAGGACGTCGCCCGTGACTTCGGACTCGACTAGTACGCAAGATTTTGGGTGCTTGCGATCCGAGGTGAAGGCGCAAAAACACTCGATAAAAATACCACGAGAGCGAAGATACGCCTTGAAGCCTGTGGGAACGATTTTGTGGCCATTGTGAGTTGGCCTTGAGATGGGTAAGTGAGAAGAACGAGTTGCATAAAAAGAAAAACTTGCCAAGACACGGTTACAGGCCTTTCGGCCAGACGAGAGTAGATGATAAGTTCAGTCGATTTTTTCTGAAGTTCCACAACTTCGCGTTCGTGGAGGACCATGGCCAGGAGTTGGGACGTTCATCGGAGACTGAGATGGCCCCCATTTTATACGCATCCTGCTGCCGCAATAAGTATTTTTTTCGGAATCACGCTATCCGCACGAACCGCTGTAATTTGCACTCGTGTGCATCCCATCGCGAAAATTTCGCACTTGTGGAGGCCCTAGACAGATATCCGATATCCCTGGTCAGGATCGTCTTTGTTTTTGGCAGAGATGTGTAACAAATCCCTGTTTCTTTAACTTCAGGTTGACACATGGCACCCGAACTCCTTTGTTCACGAATGTACCCGAGTCGAATCTTGAAAGGCCACCACAAGGTTCACAGACGGGATCAAATTTGTGGAGGTGGACTGGCGATTTCAGCGCAGAAAAATCTGCAAAGGAAGATCGGCGGCGAGGCTGACAGTCATAATGCCTGGAATAAATATGCGGAGTTGGGTTGGGATGAAGGGATTGACTGGCCGATGCCTCTGTCGGACGCGCAGCTCTCCGCCGTGTTGGAGGCCAAAAGACTCCTTGCTAGTGTTGGCTTGACGACAACAAATTTTGATACCAACGACCATGACCTCCAGGAAGTTACTAATATCATTGCGTCCGCACTTCCAACAACTTCTGCTTGCGCTGCTGTACAGGGTTCTTCGTATCAACCCCCTGCTGCTCGGAATTTTACTGCTGAAGAGCTCCACCGGGCCTACGACTGCATAAACCGACAGAATTATGTTCATGCCTTGGTAGACCACCCCGTTGGCTCCATTGTCGAATATCCGGAGACGGGAGCTAGTAAAGGCGTCGGGATTGCCCACACATTTTCTGTCGATCCGGAGAATTTCTGTCACCCCAAGGAGAGTTTCCAATACTCCCTTGGGGATTCCCATGGCGGAGAGCCATATGTCCACTGCGGCACTTTGCTTCTAGGACTTGACGGAACGCCAGCGTCCTGTTTTCATAAGAAATGGTCTTGTAAGTTTCATCCTTCTCGGGCAATTGCGACGAATTGACTTTGTGCTCCTAGGTAAAGGGCTGAAATATTGCTCAGCCCGTTCTCTTCCTTCATCCCCGCTTCCGGCATTCAGATTGGACAGCTTGGCGGAGGCCAAGAAGGAAATATTCGCCAAGACTCTCGGTTTTTATTGTACTCTTGCAGAGAAAGGCTGCGCATTCGATCTCGGGACAGATGGAGAAGATATATGTTCCACAGGACTCACCGACAATGCTGATCTGGATCCGGAGTCGGAGTCTGACACATCCGATTCGGACTCCGAGCTTGACGGAGAACCTGACTCCAAAACTCGTACCAAAATTATCAGCGATTGTCGCCGTAAAAAATCGTCACGTTCCCTTTGTAAAGGCAGACTTGAATTGCAGCTTGATGAATATGGTCGGTCATTTGTACAGTGAGTCTTCATTTTTGACTTCCCCCTTTTTCTGAAACTTTGGCGAAGATGTGAACGTCGCAACAAGACCAACAAGGCCCACTTGATCTTGCGTACCCTCGATGAATTCGACATCCCCTACCTCCGTGCTTTACTTGAAAATGACTCCCGGGCAATTGATGAACACGAAGAATTGGCGCGACAGTTTGGATACGGCCCTCGGGTCCCTTGCGCCTTCAGTGCATCTCCTTCAGCACAGAAAGAGTTATGTCGTGAGTGCAAAAATCCTTCTCCATACTTTATGGCTTACGCGCCGTCAGCATATTGGCATCGCCAATCAGGAAACTGGCCCGTGGCGTACTTCAACGAGAAAAAGGAAACTGCCCCGCGACATTCGACATCTACACTCCTTACGATTTGTTTGATTGTCCTCGTGTTGCGATAATCTGCCGAAACCCTCACTCCCACCCGAATCCTCACCCAGCCAAAACTCCGCCGGCCTTGCTTGAAACCTTCAAGTCATTACTGCTTGATTTGGATTGGAAGCTGGCCGACGCTACCCCTCGAAAACTCATGATTGATTCGGGGTTCATGGGCAGCTTACGTCGTGCTTTGGGCTGGAACAAACCATTTGATCCTCCGCTAGCGGCGCTTCACCCATCACTCGGAAATCTGGATCACGTCCGGCGCTATATTGATGAGCTCCGACATGTTCTATTTCCTGAGGGTACAGGCTTCGAAGGTCGGTAATATTGTCTTTTATAATTCTCATCTCAATCTTTACAGGTGCCCAGCTACTGGCGACCGAACACCGCAAACTCCCCCCAGACGAACAGTACGTGCGGTGCGCTGAAACACATACCATCGAAGACGGCAAAACCTTTCATTTGGTTATCTGTATGTTGCGGTCCATGTCCAAATTGCTCATGCGCTCGAGAAAACTCTCCTTGGATACAGCCTTCAAGCGCTTGAATGGAAAGTGGCAGGAATTCGAAATGGAGACATGGGAGCTCAACGGTATGAAATGTAAGTCGGCCGGCCATTATAGATTGCTATTTATTTAATACATCGTAGCGGTAATCGGGACGCGAGCCTTCACGACATCCCAGTCCACTGAAGCCCATGTTATCCTGTTCACCCGAATTTTCGAGATCGCATTTGAGGATACAGGTATTCCATGCCGCTTCCGGCATATTCACGGTGAAGGATTTGAGCTCTGGATTACTGATTCACATAAAGGCCAAGCACTGGGTGGGTTGCTCCTGGCCTTGCCCTTACAACAGCTAACGGCTCCATTGTAGGGGCAGGAAAGTTTTGCCAGAACCTATGTGCACAGCTTGGCGATGTTTACTGCCCAATTGAGCCGACCCGGCTTCTGCGAACCCTCGATCCTTACGACCACCTTCGACGCTTTCTTCGCTTTTGTACCACTCATTATATCCGCAACGTCGACAAGCTGAAACCCTGCATAACCTGGAAGGTCCGCCGGGCGATGTTAAGTCTCTCCTCGTCGCAAACACATCCCGACTTGGATGGAGCGTTTCAGATCATCGAGAACGGTGGGCGTAAAGCAAAGGGTCTGTCCTTTTTTTTCGGTTATTTTATTGTTCTTATGCATTGTATCCATTAGCGTGGTTGAAAGACAAACGAATCGGAAGCAAATTTGCAATCCCTGCTCTCTATCAGCCTGCGAGTCTCATTCCCTTGGAAATCTGGAAGTCGGCTCCTTCTACAACCAATGGGAATGAACAAGCACACCGTAACATTAATCGGGATGGAGTCAATCTGACGATGCTCGGAGGAATCATGCGGGGAATGCAGTACGATGCACGGGCGATGGAGGCCCTTGAGTTACATTCCTCCCAAGGGATCTATTCACGAGACCAGACTGCTACACACTTCAGGAGGCTGCAACGCTCCCTCAACCGACACGGTAATGCATACAGTTCCGGTAATTGCAATGTACTGACATCATTCAGTCCTCGTACAGACACGTGTGGCAGCCCGTAATACGCTTGAGAATGAAGAAAATGGCCTTGCTCCCTCGCAATTTGAGTCTGCAGTTGACCGTAAGTGACCCGGGCGCAGTTTCGTTATTCCAATACCTGATTGTAATTTTGCAGGTAATGCTGCCGATGCCCAACGCACAAATCATGCCCGTTTGGGGAATGCAATGCCTTTATTCACAACAACGCCGCTGGCACCCGTGGAAACTCCTCTTCAACCCGGCTCACTTCCTCCGCCTTCTTGGTTGGACCAGCAGATGTGCATCGATATTCCTGGGGTCCATATGCCCATGGACGTACCTTCCACTTGGTCTCAGCCCTCCAACCATTGTGACGCGCGACCTCCATTCGAGTCCGACATCAGTATCCCTCCGCAAATCAATTTTGCCTCTTCTTCCTCAGACTGTTACAACCCTTATAACAACGACGATTTCTCGCGAGACAGTTTGGATCAGTACCGAGCTACCTACGGTGTCCCCGCATATCCGTTGGACCCCACGGCATTTGATACACAAATCCCGCACGATGATACCTCTTACTTACATCTTCCACAACCCTACAATCTCCCCCAGGCTCCCGAGTATCCACACCAACCATTTGCGCACTTCAATTTCTAGTACATACATACAGTGAACTTAATAATTTTGTAGTCGTCAACAGCTCGAGTACCGCTACAAAGTACTTGGCTGACATTAATATCAATATGAAGGTACATAAAGGGTACAAATGCGAGAAGAGAGAAGAGTAACTGTCGTACAATAATGATACATTCATCACCAAGAAATCACTGGCTGCAAAAGGGTCAGTCTCAGTGTAAGAAGAAAATAAAAGAAAGACTAACCAATAAAGAGACCACCCTAGTCCCTGGGAGATGAGGACAGAGGGCAGTGGTATGAGAATAGGTAACGCAAATTGCCAAACTCTTCATCGTCGTTGCGGATGGCAAGTTGGAAGGGACGTGGCACAACAGGATGCTTCTTAATATTGCGAGGAGCGTTTCCAGGGAGCTCGCTGAGTCCGGTAGATAGGTATTCGAGGACGACGGCAAGGTATTCGAAGACGGCGCCGGGATATTCGAGGATAGCGGTGAGGTATCGAGCCGTATTCGAGGATGGTGGCGAGGTATTCGAGAACGGCGGTGAGGTATTCGAGGACAGCGGCGAGATATTCGAAGACGATGGCGAGGTATCCGAGGACGGCGGCGAGATATTCGAAGACGATGGCGAGGTATTCGAAGACGACGGCAAGGTATTCATGAAGACAGTGGCGAGGTATTTGAGAAAGTTGATTGATGTCTGCCATACTGGGTGTAGTTGTACTGTTGCTCTTCTTCAGCAGACGGTGGATACGCACCAGCTCGACTACCTCGATTGCCAGTGCATCACCGCTACTCTTGCCGCTACTAGTACCTGCAGGCCGACGCTGCAGCCGAGCTACTTGGAGTCTTGGACTTGCCTCCGGCCATGTAGATCGCGGGTGTATGTCGAGTAGAGTCGCCATCGTCAGTGCCGAGGGCTCCTTTGCCGGCTGTGATTCAATCAGTGTTAGAGTAGAGTCCCCCCCGAGAGGGGAACGCGATGTGACTAGGTAAGCGTGAGGTGACGGCGTGACGGATGTTGTCGCACACGGTGCAGCCAAACAACGCGGCGAGCGGTGCTCGAGGTCCTGCAAGCCATTCGGCTCTCAGTAGACGCCCACCTGCCTACAGCACTGGATTTGGTCATTCCGAGATCTACGGAGTTCTACCAATCCACTACAGACTCGCTTTCTTGGGCCAAAGCTTTTATATTGCCTTCCAAATCCGGCTCAAGGGCAAGCCACGGGCTTTTCTCGACGCAACAACGTATGAGGCATGAGCGCAGATTCTGTGGCTTTGTCCGCATTTATCCGTACGAGACGCGACAGCGAACAAAAAACGCGGATCTCCTTCCTCGGCCTTGAACAAGTGGAGGAGGAAGTTTAATTTTATACATTGAAACCTCCGACCAGTTCGTGCACATCCTCCTCTTAGTAGTCTCTCTCTTCGAATTAAATAACCGAATCCCAATTCGGCTATTCGAATCAAGCATCTCATCAGTGGCGGTGCTCTCTATTGTGTGCCACACCATCCTCTTTCTACATCCCTCGGTCCCGCCCACATCTTTTCCATGTCCAGTCTGCCCACCCTCTCTTCTAGAGCAAGAAGGCGTCAAGGTTTGCCTCCACTGCCTGTCTAGTAAGTTTATCCATTCGATGTTACTTGATAGCTTGAGGCAAGGCTTGAGGCTGCTTCAAGTTCCTCTCGGGGTGGCAATGAAATGGGAGAGACTCGAATGTTTATCCAATATTTCTTCTAGTACAGCACCAGCCGGGCCGTACTACGACCCTGACCTATACCCAGACGGCGTCATTAATCTATCGACTGCGGAGAACTCGTTGCTCAATGAGCGCCTGATCGAGGTATTTCTCTCTCACCAAGTCTTTGAATTTTTCATCAACGTACCCGACAGCATCTCTCCTACCCGTTGACTATCTATCCTCAGCACCTCAAGTACCGGTATACCTTACTGAAGACGACGCTACCTACGGTGGAGGATCTACTCCCGCAGTACATCAACGACCATTTCAATCCTTTGGTCCAGGTTATACGTAAGTCTGATATCATTCGTCTGTTTCCGTTCTCTGAAAGGTCCTGCACCTGCACAGGAGAGAATTCGGTGGCAGGGCCCGGTATTGGCGCAGTATTAGCTCAGCTCATCTGGGCCTTGGCGGACGAGGGTGGTGGGGTGTTACTCAGTGCTGTAAGCCCAATCTCGACATCGACACGTCATCTTTTAACCCCTCTTCACAGCCATTCTATGGTTGGCGGCCTCCAAACCCTGTTGTAGTTTTGGTCTTCACGACACCTAGATGACTATATCCGCGATATCGTGCACCCTGGGCTTGCGAACGTCGTACTCGCGAATATCCCGGCAGAAATCGATTCCCTGTCTATCGGCGTTCTTTTTTATCTCGAAAAGAAGCTTCTCGAATGCGCTGAACAGGGCGTAAAGATCCAGGTCCTTCTCCTATGCAATCCGCACAATCCCCTCCCGCAGGTCGTGGCCAAGGACGTGGTTGAGGCCTATGCGTTGCTGGCGGAGAAGGTATGCATAGCAGTCTCACAAATGCCAAGACTGACTTGAACCTCAGCACAACCTGCACCTCATCGTCGACGAGGTCTATGGTCTTTCAACGTTCGATTCGGCCTATCCACCTACCGTGAACGCCAAATTCGAGTCGATTCTTTCGTACGATCTGGCCCAGATCGGTGTTGATCCATCCCGTGTGCACGTACTCGCAGGCCCGACGAAGGACTTTGGCGCCAGCGGGTTTAAATGTTAGCGATATGTGATGGCTCACCCTCTGGAACCTGATTTTAACGCTCCACAGTGGGCCTTCTAGTCTCGCCGTCGAACCTTCCCCTTATCAACCTCCTGCGGCCCCTCTTCAATGCGACGCCGATCTCCGCCGCGAGCGACTTGCTCTTCGCGCGTGTCCTGAGCGACAAGCCTTTCGTCGAAACTTTCCTCGCGGATAACCGCAAGGCACTCGGTGGGGCTTACGAGTTTGTCGCGCGCTGGATGATTTTCCACGGCCTTCCGTACGTGTGCCTTCCCGTCTGCCGAACGGAAACATTAAGGCTGAATTTTCCCCATTGAACAGATTCACGCGCGCGAACGCCGGCGTGTACCTCGTCATTGACCTCGCGCCGTTCATTGCGCGCATCACCGATCCGTCGAGCGGTGACAGTGACACAGCGAAACTGGACCAGGCCGTAGCCGCCATGCTCGCGGAGAAAGTGTTCCTCGTACGTCCACTTGTCTTTTTTTATTATTATTCCAAATATCGGTTCCGTCTTATTCAACGGCGCGCAGAAACCTACGACGCTGATGGCGGACCCGACTCCGACGCGTTTCCGGCTCATTTTCACCCAGTCGCGACCGACGATGGAGGCGCGTCCTTCGTCATTATTTCTTGCTATGGATGCTGACAGTATTCGAGTAGCTCGCGTTGCGGCGCATCGAGCGGGCGTTCGACGCCCCGATGGCGCCCTTTTCCGATTGATGATGTATTCCGAAGCCCCAGCAATGGCGCGGCTGGTTCCTAGTAGTACGAGAACTCTTTTCAAATGTGAAGTTGAACCCTAGTGTGAACTAGCTGCGCTCATAATGGTGAACCAACGAGGATCCCCTACTCCAGGTGAACACACCACGAAAGCTCCCGAACATGCATGCTCCTCTCGCGAAGGTGCCTCGACTATTTCAACACAGGAGTCCATCCGCCCAATGGAAACCTACCGGATGACGCCAGACAGAATATTTGGTATAGACACCTTACTGAGCCTATCGGATAATGAAAATCCATTCAGCACAGGCTCACCAGAAGAGGCAAAGAAGTTTGTCCGACGTTTTTCGGTGAATTCAACGATGGGATCGGGTATTGTGTAAGAAACGTTTACCTGTCGCGGTCTCGGTGACTCCAAGTACACCGACCATTGCCACGTAGAAGCCATGAAGTCGCGAAGCTCAGAAGTCCCCCCCTCGCCGTGCCCTCTGCCAGCCCAACCACCATGGGCCAATCAAAATTGACACCGTTCACCCCGCCCAATATCGCACTCAAAGACGTGCACGCTGCGGTCCCGCGCCACCTCTTCGATCGCTCGACGGCCCGCAGTTTGTTCTACGTTGCGCGCCACTGCGCCATTACTCTGGCCTTCTTCCTGCTTGCTACGCGCATTCCCGACAACGGAGGTCTGGTCCTACGGGTGGTATTGTGGACGGCGTACGGTGTCTGGCAGGGCTTTACGTTTGCTGGCATCTGGTGTCTCGGTCAGTACCTCTTTCGCCTCATGGTCCGCACTATTCTGAGCTGCACTGTAGGGCACGAGGTACATACGCACCTAGTTTGAACGCAAGTCATAACGTTGTTCAGGCGGGTCACGACGCACTGTCCCCTCACCCGTATGCCAACTCTGCGCTGGGCCTCCTTCTCCATACGTTCGTTTTGACCCCGTTTTATGCGTGGCGCTCGACGCACCGGGCGCACCACGTGCGTCTTCCGACTGGCTACTTTAAATCTTAAACCTACTAAATAAGTTGGATGCAGAAAGGTACTAATCACCTGGACCGGGATGAGACGTATCTGCGTACGAACTTACGGTGATTTGCTCTGCTCCGTCTCGGCTAACATAACCTTTGCAGCGCCGACGCGCAGTGACCTGCATCTTCCGACTTCCGATGTCGCAAGCTCCGCGGACTATATGGACGCGCTGGGAGAAACGCCCGCGTTTACGCTCTTTAAGCTTCTCGTTCGACAGTTCTTGTGCGCTTAAATTTTCACGTATGCCAACGCTAACTGTAAAAATGTTGCCAGCGGCTTCCAACTGTACCTTCTGTGGGTCGCCTATCTCACTCAGTGAAACGAGGGTCAAATTTCTTACGCGCTGACCAGGCACAATAGGAAAGGAAACAAACGCTATCCACCGTGGACGAGCGTAATTTGTTTCTGCCCCTTGCCAGTGCCGCTTAATTTATTTTCTATGCAGCACTACAGGCCAACATCTGCCCTTTTCCGACCTGAGCAGCGTACGTATTGGTTCGGTTTCGTTTCTTCGCCAAGGAAACTTACACCTCAGTTCAGGCGCCTCTATAATCCTTTCGAACATGGCCATCGCCGGGATGCTCGGCTTGCTCGGGCTTTGCGCGCACAAGGCCGGTTGGGCGGCGCTCACAAAGTTTTACATCCTCCCTTGGCTCGTAAGTCTTACCATATCAATTCTCTGTATGAACAATCAACCCGCCATTCATAACAGTTCGCCCACAATTGGTATGTCTGCATCCCTTCTACGCCCTTGCCGTAGCACTCATCCTCGGACAGGATTGTGACTGTAACCTACCTTCAACACGCTGCACCCGGGGTCCCATACTACCGTACAGGCGCATGGACTTTTGCCCGCGGGTCGCTCGCGACTGTCGACCGGCCGCTGTTTGGCTGGGTTGGTCGGTTTTTCCTGCATCATGTGGGTGCTTCTATTGTAGTACTTCATCTACGCTTGAACGTAATGGACAGATCGGGACCGACCACGTCGCGCATCACTTCTTCAGCAGCGTGCCATTCTGTGTGTACCTTTCCCTACCGCGCTTTCGAAGGATAAGTATCTGAATTATAATCGTTGAAGATAATCTCCCCGAAGTGACGGAGGCAATCAAACCCGTGCTCGGGGAGCACTATAATTATGATAATACGGTGCGTCTGATCCCCTTCCCTGCATTCGTTCCCGGCTAATGTTTTGCCTTTTCTCCTTTGATTTATACCCATAGCCGGCACTCGTCGCCCTCTGGCGCTCATTCACGCAGTGCACATTTGTCGAAGACGAGGGCGACGTTGTGTTCTTCAAGAATCGCGCGGGGAAGGTGGCCCCCGAGGCCTTGGAAAGGACTGAGAGAAAATCAGCTTAAGGTGTTCCCGCTGTGCCCAGAACGTTTATTCTTGTTGGCGGACTTGAAGGCTTATTCCGAGTCCATGGCAAGTGTGCACATAGACAATCCACGTTGTTTTTGTTACCAGAGGTTGTTTTTGATTGAACCATTAAATAGCAATATCCAGAGTAACCCTTAAATACCTAGGCGGCCGACAGCTTCGGATCAAAGCCCGAATGGAATTCTCCGGCTCTTTTTGGCCTCTTTTTCACCCATTTCCCCGTTCACCCTGCGGATGGTCCGAATCTCCGATCTGAAAGGCCAGGGCTTATTCCTGTTCCATGTTGTAACAGACGACGGTCCACCTCATGGCGCTCGGAAGCTGGTCTCGCTGGAATCTGATTCTTGGCACGTATGTTTGTTTTTGCGACATTCCGAATGTTATGTAACTGCGACAGGTCGCGGAAGACAGCACACGGGATGAAAATTGGCAAATAACTCTCCCTCTCTGCGTTCGAAGGGCGGTGAACAGGATTTCTAATCTTCAGTTCTTCCTCCTAGGTTCCGCCCCGAGTATACGGATCGAACGAGTAGGGAAAACTTGAATTCGATGAATTGTCTCCATTATATTACTGCGATGTAATCGGATTCCTGCTGATATGGGGATATACGCTAGTCCTTACGTGGGTAGAAGGTAAGAATTTAATAAAGCGACCGGACGGCAGAAACTCCAGTTCCATTAACTCATCCCGCCCTCGGAATACCACCAAGATCTACATCGTATTCTAGTTCTGCTTGCAGGCTTGATTGTCGCTCTGGCCATGTATCTGGTTCTTCGTCGAAGAAGCGCCATCAAAACCGCCCTCTCCGTCGTGGATCTTCGGTCGGGTTTCCCTTTGATTGGAAGGATGTTCAGCATACCTTCGCTTACTATGCTCAGAGTGGCATTACTGAGGATGGGGCAAACATTCGTCGGTGACATGGAAGCTTCTTCCAGCCGCTAGGTCATCTAGACAGGTGGAATCAGGAACAGTAGATAAGCCGATTCCAGGATAATGGGCTATTCGCTGCAGGATTTGGACAAACAACTTGTGGCTACAAACGAGCAACTACTGTAAGGGTGCCTTCTATGGTCGAGTCTTGATTCATTGAACTGGCTTAGGACTCTTGCAACCAACCACTCGGCAATCCTAATCCTTGTCGAAGCCGTTAGCGCGGGGATTCCCAAGTGGATTACGACCGCAATGACCCGTCTTCCAACCCCAGCTTTCATCGTCATCCGCACGGCCAAATACCTGGCGACTCAAGTCAGGAACCAGAGTATCCGCGAGAAAAAGGATGCTGCACGGCAGGGTGCAGGAGCTATGACGGATGTGTTCGACATGCTCCGTAAGTTTGTCGGTCTGCCCTTTTCGTTGGACTCAAGGTAACAATTTCAGTGGACTCAGAAAACGTTGAAAAACGAAAGAACGAATTGAGCGAGGCGGAAATCGCCGCTCAGACAGGGATCCTTCTGATTGGCGGGCAAGACACGACGGCAGTCGATCATTGACATAGTGGCACTTAGCTGACATATCCTCTGCACAGACAAATACACTAGCTTTCGCCTTGTTGGAACTCGCCAGACATCCAGAATTCCAGGAGAAACTTCGGGCCGAAATCCGTTCGGCAAATTATTATTCACCTTCCCCGAGGATTACCCTCTTCGCATGCACCTCGCCGGCTAACTCATGCCCATCATGCCAAACGGCGAAAAAGTGTGCATTACACCAACATTACACGGATTTAAAGGTACTTCGGATGTAACCGTGGATCTAGTGAGATCTCCAACTTTGTGGTTCGAAACTGTTATTAGGATAGGCTTAAAACAATACAGTCTACGTTGGCCTACTTCATATATATGATACAACCAACCTTGCAATTGGATTGGCATGAAACCGTCCCGTAAAAACGGTTACGCCTCCGTACCGTCGGAGATTAACCCAACCTCTCCAACGGTGCGGGAACGATACGGGTTGAGCCGTACACGGGTCGTCGTAACCGGCCGTTTACGCGTAAAATACGGGTCAGCTAGGACTTGACAAATTCAGCAGAATATCAGTGAGCCGATGATGCCGAGACACTGCCGAAGTGATATAATCTGCCTGAGCGAGATTGCCGCACATCCCCGGTAGCCTCTTATTACTGTGTTCGACACCGGGCCGGTCGGCAACTTAACTTCTCCGACCAAGTTGTGAGTAATTGGTGTCTCTCGCGCACCTTTGCTCGCCTGACGGGCATAGGCACTTTTATTCGCTTGTATTTGCCCCCCAGAGATCAACTGGAAGTTTAAAATGAAAACGCTTGAGCTCGATTCAAATGGTACATTGGTGGTACCGTAAATACGGCATAAACGCACGGTACATACGGGACCCGTGGGTTAGCAATTGGGACCTTAACGGACGGGTTGGCCCGTCGCGTAAGAAAAATACGGCGCAATTCTTACGCCCGTGGGCTTCAACTTATTTTCCCTTTCTAAGGTATCCACAATCTAAGCTTTCTCGGTGGCCAACGGCCGTGTCTCGGGTAAGCGCTGCAGTTCACTAGGACCTCAGATTGCAATGCTTATTAGAGCTGCCTTTTCTGCGAGTCAGTTAGTAAATTCTCCTTTCATCTTCCGGAGGATGATTCTGTTCTTATATAGTTCGCCACCACCCTAATGGCCGTTGCGTATAGTTCCGGCAACTGTACGGCAAGTGTATGTATCTCCGAACCATGTACAGCCGCGAGCGCTGACGCTTGTCTACGAGCGCTGACAGTCAATTCGCGTATTCAAGTCATGTGTTGCTAGGTCCAGTGCGTCCAGTGTCGATCCATACCATCCTAAGAGAAAATATGTTCCCGAATGGCCAGGTCGGTGCGTATATTTACCTACTGAATGCCACGACGCAATGTCAGATGGTTAGCATTAAACTCAGGCTCGCTAGGTGCTGAGCGCCGACACATCAGCGACATTTTGTCTCATATCCCATAGTTCATCTTCCAGAATCTCCAGAATCAGGGGATAGAAAGACGGCTAGTTTTCATATAAAAGCCAGTCAGTTTCTGTTGCTTCATCCCACCACCACAACCATCAATATGATGTTCAAAGTCCTCTCCGCCCTCGTCCTCGCTGCCAGCCTCCTTGGCGCGACTGTTGCGTCACCGATGAACTCCGAACTCGAGGCTGGGTTGCAATCCAGACAATCGTGTGGAGCAAACAATAGTGCGTGCGGCAGCGTCCTTCCAGCGTGCTGCACCGGACTTTTCTGTAATACCCTCAATGGGGTGCGTATTGATATAATCTATAAAGCTGCTAAATTGATGCCCTTATACTAGCGCTGTGGACCGTGCATGGGCACCGGAGGCGCATGCCAGATTGGCGTCCCATGCTGCGCCGGGCACATATGTAGCGCCTTGTCCGGCGTAAGTAATGATATGCTGCTTCTACATGTTTTTTCTTTGTTCATGGACGCTGGCTTTACAGAGATGCAGCTAAGCGCTCGAGGTTTATCGTCGTCCATCTGCCGTCAGGCTCCAGTACGTACCGATAATATAATTGGTTACAATTTTTTAAACTGACGGTGACTAGCAGAGACGACAACCAAGAAAACAAACCAGACTCCTCAGCCTGTTGCAATTGGATTTTCCGGCTTCGTTTACCGCTTATTTCACCTACCACTCCGTTTATTATTCGCCCACCTAGGCTCAAATCCAGCCTGTCCATCGAAACTTAACTGTGTTGTCCATGGACAGAATTCATAGACAATCACCCACCCATCATGCTCTAGTTCTCGCACGGTTAAATTTTGTGTAGAGACAGACATCCACCTTTGTTACATTTTAAGTCTTGGAATTATATTCGCAAAATAATTCAAAACCGGGCTTTTCCGCCCGACCATTTAATATCCGAAACCTGATCACCTCCCAGCTTCACGCCTGGTTTCTCTGGGGTTGCTTGGATTCCGCCAGTGCCCCAACGTCGGCGATACCAGATATTCTCGCAGCATCCGAACTCCGATTCCAAGATCTTACCGTCGCAGTTCAAAAGGTTTTCTCTTGTTAAACGAGGGACGCATGGCAATCCTCAAGCCTCCGGCTGTTGTCGATAGAAATTCGTGAAATCGGTACTATTTAATTAATAGTTAAGCCACCGACGCCGCAGCGCGGAGACTCTCTATGATTATCGAGAGCTCTGCGTTACCCCCAAGAGCGAGGATCTCCGTATTAATCTCGACTTCAAGCGCGTCGAGAACAGCAACCGTATAACCAAACGACTCGGTTTCATGCTGCAAATATCTTATGACCCGAGCTTTCAAAGTCGGCGTGGCCGGTCGAGTTTTCAATACATCTGCACCATGAGGCTGGGAACTCGCCATTTTTACCCAGTCCACTCACCCAATATTAGTTGATTGGAGGTGTCGGTATGCACGCCATGTATAATCGGGAACGAAAATTTTCCTTCCTCGATATCTTCAGCGACGCCTTTCTTTGCAGAGTACTTTTTTCCCATGTTACCTCGGCGCCCAGGACTTCATTGGATGCCAACTCACCTCTGGGCTCCGCAAATTCAAGTAATCATCCCGGATTTGATAGTGAACGCCGATCAGATCGACCAGTGGTACGAAGTCACTAGTAATTCCGTTATCGGACAGCGGAAGAGCAAAAAAAGATGCTTACTTACGTGTCTGGGTTGGTAGTAGAACAAGCCATCATAAGTCGCACCCCAATCCTCAGAAGACCGCCAGTCTCTGTGAAACCATCAGATACGTTGAGAGCCGAAAGTCCTGAAAGACTTCACTGTTTTTAACCATATTGATATATTCGGCTTCGGTAGGGCAACGGAAGGAGTCCCGCCACATAATATCCAACCCTTGGCCATGATGAAGACAACTCAGCTCAGCTACAGCGGGGTTAAGTATCTTTTATTTGATAATTCACAGGGGGTGGTGGTTTGACTTACCAGTCATCATCATGATCAGGTCGCGATATTCCAAACGGGGGCTTTTCAAATGTGATAATTCTTCATACACGAGTGTGTGGATATAGGTTGCAGCATTTATTGTTCGAGGAATACCGTAGACCGTATGTGCGGCTAGGCCCAGAATACTAATCATCGGGCGAAGTGGAATACCACTTATTTCGTACCTGGTTTGCCGCGTCGGAGCTGAGAACGATCTTCTATGTCGTCCAGCCTAAAATTATTGAGGATAGCCTGAGGAGAAAAAAAAAGTCTAGCTCACAATAAACTCGCGTTGTGCAACATGCCGACCACTTTGTCAATAATTTCCATCTTTGCTTGAGGCACGTTCATCCATAGATTAAACGCGATCATGAGACGGGCCCGCACACCCTTCCCCGGATGAGATGCGGTATAGATGAATGGGTCCAAAATCCCCTGGGGCAAAATAAGGAGATCCCAGCGATGAAAGAACGTCCGCACCGCTTCCTGACCAAGGCTCGAGGACACTGGATTCGATGCGGCTGAGAGGACGTCGGTGAGTGGCATAGTGGTGAAGAGCTACTGGGTCGAGATCCGTTTTTTATAGTTGTAGTCCCCATCTTGGGGAGCTCAACGGCTGGTAAATTCGTTATGTGAGCTAAATTGATAGATCCGTATCTGCTTTCTAACACCATTATCGCCTAGGGGAAGGCCGTTGGCAGATGTCACCGCAAAGTTCCTCGGAAGAGATAAATAATGCGACTCAGAATTTCTGCAAGACTGAAAGCATGCTGAGTTCCTTCTTGAAGAATGTGAAAGTGATAATAACTTGAAAGAACTTGACATGGAAAAGTAAACAGGTAGGCTTCCCGCGTTGAAGTGTCTTTATTCGGTAGAGTACCCACGTTGGGTTTGAATCGGAGGGTCAACCGTCGATCGGTCGGGCAGCTCGGGCGACTCGGCGGGCAGCAGCGAATATCACTGCCACTGCCACTGCCAGCTGGCTGTTGTTTGCTTCGGCTATGTCTGGCTACGCTACACGTCTAGGCAGGGGCGACTCGCTACTTGGCCGCTAGCTTGTGCGAGCCGGTGGCTAGACTGCCCAGCCGGGGCTTGGTTAGCCGGCCTTTGGGCTCGCCACACCAAAGCTATGTTCAGTCCTTGAATAAGTAGTTTCTGCCGATCCAACTCCGGATCCATTAATATTTGCAATCAATTTTGTTTGCCGAAACATTATGCTCGACTAGTAGTGCTCAAGCGCCGCCCGCTTTCTTACGTCTGTAGTAATTGATATCAGGAGTACTGCAGTGTATAGGAAAAGGTCGAGGCTGCCAGAGGGGTAGCTGTTAGGAGCTCAGCCTAGCTGTGGCGAGGTGCCACTAGCGCGGCTAGCCAGATGTGGCTTGGCCGACGCGGTCGGCTAGTTCCGGCGTGGCTAGAACCCTCTGGACGCAGTGAATTGTACACTAGGCAGACTGACACGACAATCTGACTGGATCTATACCACACGGCATCGAGTCAATGTAGTACGTCCCCATACCGTAGAACGTCTTGGCTGAGAGCCTAATCATGACAAGCGTTTCGTTCAACCATCCGAACATGCATGTTACGGCGACTCTGTAGTCGCCTGCTAGTATGCAGCGAGTTTATAGAAGTCCGGACACCACGGAGGGCAGTCATAGAAGAGACTATTTATTCCTAGTGTACGTCCTCAAGGCCCCACTCAGCGCTTCACTGATTCAACTCTGGCTCCCATAATTACGGTTCCGCGTAACGTAGTTGTAGTCCCTTGCTTCCGGCTGCAGGCCGCCAGGAGTTTTTGTGAAAATCGTACTCTTCATGTGGTCTCTCAGCGTTGTTAAATATTTTCTACATAGCTGCCAGTCGGCTGCGGGCACCTCGTGCATGTGATTAAGGGCTCAAGAAACTCTCTACGAGACTTTAGGGCGACCACTAAAATTCCCTCGACCACCTTACACATGATTCTTACGGTTTTATACCATTAATGTACCTTCATTGGTTTATGTACCTCCATTGGTTTAGGCTGCCTTAAAGTGATCCAGATCTGGTTCAACGTTACGAGCGGGGTTAGCCTAGTATAAACCGTGTTCCCCCTCCGCTATACCGAGCAATGCATCCCGAGCTTCCGCCTTTCAGCCGTTTTCCGCTTGCCCGCGAGCACGCCAGGAGCGCAGAAATAATAGCAGAGACCGATCTCTTCATCTCAAAGCTCCACGTTACAGCTTTCAAGTCGCAGGCCCAGCGCCAAAAGTTCCTGGACAATGATGTGACACCGATAATTACCAGAGGTACAACACTCATGCATGCTACCTTCTAAATATGTATCGACCACCCATAGGTATCCCGGATGGGCAATATGACAAAATGCTCACTCTGGCTCGTGCCAACATATTGTACTTCCTTGCCGATGACCGTTTCGAATCTACTTCTGAGGTGCAAATTCTTGTTTTTTAAATTCATTCTATGTATCTGCGCTGATATATGGATTTCAGGAAAAGCATACTTTCATCAAGGAAATTAAAAATATTTTCAAGGGCCACACTGTGATATTTTTTGTTAGAACCTGGAATACAGTTGACACGACTTTTTAGGCGTCTAATGAATCGGCCCTAGCCAGGTCGTTCCGTGAGTTATATCAGACTATTGCCGCAGCCTCCACGGGCCTCGAATATCAGCAATATGTTCGCCTCTCCTATCAGTGGTTCAGGTAAGCCATTGTGCGCTATCTGTGACAAGATTATTCAATTCGGACAGATCCAATGAGGAAACGGTTAACCACACCGAAATTATGGCTCGGTTGAAATGGCGCAGAGTGAATGGTGGAGGGTATTTCTTCTTCGCATTTGCGCGTTACGCAGTGGGAATATACCTGTCAGATGAGCAGCTTGACGATCCGTTGCTGGCAAAATGCACGGATATTGGAATCGGTGAATATTTCCTCCAGTTATTGAACTTCTGCTTACTGAATCGATGGAAAGATTTATGCACTATGGAGAATGGTAATATCCTTCATTTTGGCAGTCGAAGTACTGAGGATATTGTAGATATTGCCTCTTACCAGAAGGAGCTTGAGAATCACACACAATCCGACGGAATTTTGCCCGTCAATTTGGTGGCCATGATTCTTGAACATGGGGTTGATGGTCGCCGATTCAACACCCCCTTGGAGGCTAAGCTTTTTCTTCGCGAGGAAATCGAACGGTATGAAGGGATGCTGTATGCAGCCCTCTCAGCCGCGCTGTCAGACATGGACAATAAAGGGGTGGAAAAATCCGACGACAGGCGGCGTTGGCTGTACATCCTGCCGTATATTGTCGGTGGGAATACATGGTTCTCGCAATCTGTGAGCTCGTACATTTATTTCGGCGACGTTGATGCTAATGCGCCGGTCTCTGCAGACTGGCCGCTACAACCTTCGGGGAAAACCGGTGTTGAGAAAGATTATTCATCTCGACGGAGGGGAGGACTTCATTGAGCCTGAACCTGTGTTCGCTTGATATCCAGCTGTTTTGAAAATTGTACAGTGATCCACGAGTCGATTACATGCGGGTGATTCATTTTCACACCGTCTGAAGATTGTTATTGCACAGAAAGACTAGCCCCACTGTCAGAGACAACCGCGGATTTCATCAATCATTCAAGTATTTATTTACATGGAATCAATTTGCGTGCTCGAGCCGCAGCAAGCTCTGGTACACGGTCGCCGGTTTAAATGCCGATGCCCCAGGTCCTGGGCTGCGAAGCACACCAGGCGCCCCACATGTAACAATGTTCTCCCGGTCGGCATTACGTGTCAGGCCTCGCCCATATTCCGTCCCTCAAGCCACTCGTGCCTTGAAAGCTAAATGCCTTGAGTATTCCGATACCCTTTTTTTGACTGGGATTCAGTCCCGTCCGAGTGGTCGTGCAACAATATAAGGAAACCGGGGCCAGGATGTAGGGGGATAGCACTTTCCTTTTTTTTTTTTTTGCGATAAGTATATAAATAATGCAATCCGGGAACCGGCAGATGCGGGGTTTTGGGACACAATTATGTAATCCTTGTGCGAATAGAATACTTCGGAGAAACTAGTGGAGAACTTAAATAAGCAACGGGTACTCTGGCCGCCGCTTTTACTCCCATTCAACTCACCACTCTACCTACAAGTACCCTTGGATCCGTCATTATACGAGATGCATTATGGAACCGCATTCGCAGGTTTGATTCTTATCTTACCGGTGTATCTGAGCCTTCGTCGAAGAAGCACCGTCCGAAATATTCGGGGACCGACATCTCCTTCATGGGTTTTTGGTCAGGTTTTCATTCTGTTCCGTGGGCGCCATCATGCTCATTGCAATTTCCTTAGGACATATGCTGCAATTACTGCTTCCCCCGCAATATGGAGACTACGAATTTATTTGGCAAAAGTTGTACGGCCCCGTTTACCGGCTGAAGGGGTGTTTCGGGGTTAGTTCGCGCCAGCTGCATCGTTCTGTGCTCCTAATCGATTCGCAGCAAGACCGCCTCATGATTTCAGATCCCCTTGCCCTCCAGTATATGGTCAATAGTCCTCATTTCGACCACGGGCCTATTCTAGAAAAACGGCATAAATTTGATGTTCGATGAGAACTGCGTTTTGGCCATGAAGGGTGCGGTTTAATGCTTTGATATCGACTGAGAAATAAACTTGGCCAGGGGAAACTCACAAGCGCTTCCGCGCTGCTCTGAATATCGGATTCACTGCTGCTGCCGTTCGAAATTACCAACCGGTGTTTGAAAGAGTGGCTCAGGGGGTGTGTGCGATTCGATCTCCGAAACCCACTTGTGTAGTTCTAATCTCACCTGCCCTTTTTCAGGTAGCCGAGCAATTGGAGGAAGCTTCTGGGTCACCGCTGGATATTTGCCCTGTCTTCAGTGATGCAACTCTTAGTGCCATTGGCCAAGGTGCATCCATCATGAGTAATAGCTTCAAGATTCTGTCTCTGATTCTTTTTCCCAGCCTCATTTGGCTACTCAACGGAAGATTTCGGAGAAGAATTCGTAGCTAACAATGCACGAATCATGTAAGTCACTCATAAGCTGCGCTGTTATCCGATCAGCTGGGTTCAGGGCACTTTCTTACGGCCAATCTGCTGTCCAAATCTTGGGAGAAGCCGTCGGCGCGCGCATTCCGAAGTGGGCTTGGAGGGCGGCAATGCATCTTCCGACTGCAACTTTCAAGGTCATCCGCACCGCTAAATATCTCGCCCATCAAATAGGACACCATGTCGTACGAAAGAAATTAGACGCGGCACGACAGGGGTTGAGGACCGACTCGGATATTGATATCTTCGACATGCTCCGTGAGTTTTCATACCATTGACATACCTGACACTACTGAGAATGAATACATCAGTTTCAACCAGATCGCTCCGGCAGGAAGAGGAGTGCACTGAGTAAGGAGGAGATCGTAGCTCAGACGGGGATCATTCTGATTGGTGGACAAGACACTGCGGTATGGAGTCACTGAACCGAGAGGAATTGTCTGAAGTTCATTATCCACAGGCAAATACAATGATCTTCGGTTTGTTGGAACTCGCCAGAAATCCAGAATTCCAAGACCAACTTCGGGCCGAAATCCATGCGACGGGAACTGCCTCCCCCATCCTCGTCTACGACAGCATGCCACTGTTGAATGCATTTATCAAGGTATATGTGGGATATATATTGCATGAACTACGTGACCAATTGTTTCGCTGAGTAGGAAACCCTTAGGCTATACCCCGCAGGAGCTCTCTCGGAACGCATCGCCATCCAAGACACCGTTATACCTCTGATGGATAGTCTCAAGACCTCGACCGAAGAGCTCACGAAAAACATACGAGTTGGTAAGGGCCAGATCGTGATCATGGGCGTCGCATCCTACCAAAGGTGGGGCAATGTCCTCTTTGTCCCGGTACACGTTAATTTCGTGTGCATAGACTCGAGTCAATTTGGGGCGAGGATGCACACAGGTTCAGGCCATCCCGCTGGATCGATGGAACTGTGTCCCAGCGACAAGCCGTTGGTCCCTATGCGAATCTGTCCGTCACTTTCCTCATCTCTAACATCACTTCCTGACCATAAATATCTGCAGTCTAGCCTTTTTCGGTGGTCCTGGGGTGTGTCTCGGGTAAGCGCTGCAAGCCATCCGGTCTCATTAAAATACTTCCTAATTTTGGTCGATTCGTATCACAGATGGCGTTTTGCGTGAGTGGTATTCCTGTGTCACAGTGGTGGTTGGTGACCTTTTACTCAGGATATTAGAGATGCAAGTGTTTTTCTGCGAGTTGGTCGGGAGATTCTCCTTTGCCCTTCCGGAGGATAATTCCGTTCGGACCCGATTTGCCGGCACCCTCATGCCCATCACGTCAGATGGCCAAAAAGCTGCTCCGCTGTGCATTACCCACTTTAACCAGTAAAAAATCCGCGCAGCTCCCTGCTCTTTCCTGATTATAGCTCGTGGGGGTCCTGTGGCCGAGAACGGTGTTCATATATTTTTTTTGGACGCGTCGATGTACTGTTTGCATGAACTACGGATTGGATATATTGAATTCGGACAGCACGCAAGTCTGCGCTTGATCTACGTGACTTGTACGCTGTGTGCGGCGGGGAGTCAGTCAAGACGATTAAGTTATACCTTCCCGTCGCCAGTTCACCTGCAAAACTTCGTTTGATCTACTGTCAAGCATGCATCAAAAAAGTCCCAATGGCGCGCAGTCAACAAACGTCACCCAACATGCCGTGCCATCCACCCCAAGCTTTTAAAACTACATGATTGTGATCATTGATTAAATCTAAACTTTGGGGCGCAATTTGGCAACGCTGAATACCCATTTGATAGACTAAATATTGGGGTAAAACCTATGGTCAGTTAGTGGGGCAGGCGTATGAATTGTTTGGAGAGGAAGTGGGAATCTTCAATCCCCAAAGAATTATTTGTGGGGGATCTATAAATTGAGCTGGGCCCGTGTTTTTCTCCCCACTCAACATGTCCTCTGTCTACCCTCGTCGAGCTAGTCCGCCCATTGAAAAGCCGCCCTTCGTCCCAGAAGTCGAAAACTACGTGTCCCACGCACTCAGGACGACCAAGCCGCTTCCCCCAATTACATGGCACAACTTTTTAAATGAGATAAACTGGCTCAATGTCGTTGTCCTCACCCTCACCCCCGTCATGAGTATCATTGGGGCGTGCCACACAAAACTCCGTTGGGAGACGGCACTCTTTGCCGTGTTCTACTATTATTACACAGGGTTCGGTGAGTTTGTTGCGTCTAGACCGTCAGAGTGGTTCTTACTAAACTCTATCCAGGGATCACGGCGGGATACCATCGCTTGTGGGCTCACCGCAGCTACAACGCGGGGAAATTTCTGCAGTATTTCCTAGCTATTTCTGGTGCTGGTGCTGTCCAGGGCTCGATCAAGCAGTGGTCGCGCAACCACCGCGCCCATCACCGCTACACCGACACGGAACTCGATCCACACAACGCACGGGAGGGATTTTGGCACTCACACATCGGCTGGCTGCTCGTCAAGCCCCGTCGCAGGCCCGGTGCTGCCGACGTCAGCGACCTATCCAAGAACGAGGTCGTCCGCTGGCAGCACAAATACTTCGTCCCACTCATCCTCATCATGAGCTTCGCAATCCCCACTCTCATCCCGTGGTTGTTCTGGGGCGACGCCCGTGGCGGCTATGTCTACGCCGGGTTCGTACGTCTGTGTTTCGTGCATCACTCGACCTTCTGCGTCAACTCGCTCGCGCATTGGCTTGGCGAGTCGCCGTTCGACGACAAGCACTCACCCCGCGACCACCTCATCACTGCGCTCTGCACGCTCGGCGAAGGCCACCACAACTTCCACCACCAGTTCCCCATGGACTACCGCAACGCGATCAAGTGGTACCAGTACGACCCGACGAAATGGGTAATTTGGGCGTGTCAAAAGGCGGGACTGGCGTCGCATCTGAAGGTTCGTACTCGTCCGTTCATCTCACCTAATTGGCACTCATTCTCCCCAGGTCTTCCCCGATAACGAAATCCGGAAGGGCCAACTGACGATGCAGCTCAAGCGGCTGCGCGAGACCCAAGAGTCGCTTGCCTGGCCGTCGGACAGCAACGACCTCCCCGTCATCTCATGGGATTCCTATATCGAGCAGTCCGTCAAGCGTCCGCTCATCCTCATCTCCGGCTTCATTCATGACGTCACGTCCTTCATCGAGGAGCACCCCGGCGGCACGCACTGGATCATCAAGTATATCGGCAAAGACGCCACCACCGCGTTCTTTGGCGGGGTGTACGATCATTCGAATGCCGCGCATAATGTTCGTCGGTCATGTTTTTCTTTCCATTTCCCTTTTGCTGACTTTCTCCCTCTCCTTCTCAAATAAAGGTCCTCGCAATGAAGCGTGTCGGCGTTCTTCACGGAGGCATCCCGCTCGCGGTCGACGACAAGGTTGTGCCGCCCTCGCAACGGCTGAAGATCGCACGTTACACGGAGCTCAGCTCCGCGAGCGCCAGCAGCACAGCGTGTTCGGACAACGACGAAAAGGAAGATTTTGAAATGAGAGTGGAAAAAATAATCTCATGAGATACGATACACTACGCTTGGAGCTCGTGGAATTATTAGACGGAGTTGCACTTGTCTTATAAAATACAATTTTCAACCATTTTGGGTCTTCTCTTTTTGGCCGTTTTTCCAGCTTCCCTTTGCCTTTAACGTTAGGAAATGGTATTTAATCCCTCCCTATGCGGTCTTCAGCTCAAAGTTACTTGTGTCGGACTTGAGCAAGACGTCTCAAAATTTCCCGAAAAGGAAGCGGGCGTTGCAGCTGTGCCTTCCGGGCCGCACGGATCACTGATCTGCTGGCACGTTCCTCTCTCCCAGTATGACGTTCACGCCGATAACGCTCTCCAGCCTCAAGACCATCAAGAACACGGTGATAGGCAACCCGTCCGCAAAGGTTCAGTCGCTCAGGATGAAGGATTCGTGCAAAGGTAGACAAATTCTTCCGCAGTCGATTTACTCCTCTCACCTTCATTATAGTCTTGTGCAATGTCTGAACCATCCCCACCTACGGATTCACGGGAAGACGATATCAGAATTGAGGCCGCTCATGTAATTGCCTCGATATCATATGGTTCTCACACTATGCCTCGGAAGGTGGTCCGATTTTGACTTCGTCCCTAGGATCAGAGCAGGTTTTAGGCACCTTATTGCGTTGTGATGCACCCAGGGCGTTTCTCTACGCCATTTCCAAGTTCGGCCCCGATGATACCGCATCTTTACGGTCTGCAGTTGCGCGTGGACTGCGTGCCTTGGCCATGGCAATTGCAGACACGGTCGGACCTTCACAATGGGGGCTTCGCGAGGAACGGGCGACCATAAAAAACGACGCAGAGGCAGCGCTAGATTATCTGTTCCAGGTGACCTCTCCATCGGCTGGTTGATTGTCTGTAACTAACAGGAACGAAGGCAGAATCCCTCGATCTGTATCTTCCGCTGCTCGTCGACCCCTCCCCACAGACGCGCACTTCTATTGCACAGCTGCTCGGATTTTCTGTGCGGAATGCAGAGCACAGGACCGCCGTTGCCACTTGGCTGCCGCCTGTGGACCGGCTGAAGGAAGTGAAAACAAAACGCGGGTGGGAGAAGACTGTGGCGAGTGCGAGCGCTCCTAATCGACAAGGCGGTTGGGTGTGTCGGAATCTGACCGCTTTGATTCATAGCCACGATGCAAAGGTTAGTGCTTTTGTTCTTCCGTGTTCAAATGAACTGACACAGGCTTCTCAGCTGCAAGAAGCCGCTCTGTGGGGTCTCGCGACGATCGCAAAAGATAACGCTACTGTCGCAGCTGCTCTCATCAAATCACCCACCGACCAAGGCGGTTAATAACAATGCTAGTGCTTCATAAATTATACGCTGATACTTAATCCAGGTCCTTCTCTCCTGGCATTCGCACTTACACTTGCCAAATCCCGGTCCACCGATACCCAGCTTGCGGCGTGCCTATGGTGCTCATCTCCCCATCTGCGTTCGCTCCTGATCTGATCCCCCGTAGCGCAACCAGTATTATTCGAGCAACATCGGCGACCCACCCGACAAATACCATCCCACCCGCCGACGACACGTCCGCACGCACCGTCATGAATGTCATCAACCGTATCATCTCCTCCCCTAGTGAACCGCTCGCGAGTCGTACGAAAGCGTGCTTTGTCTTGTGTACGCTCCATTGCCCGCAGAATATACAACTTTATCCTGATCGAAACCCAGACTACCTCGTGACGGACCACCCGGCGCTGGCCTTCTCCGCCTTCGACCGCGGCTGCCTGGCCAAACTTGCCGCGGTCTTACACGACATCACCCCCCTCGCGCCGCGTGCAGAATGGGAGGAAGACGAGTCCGACAGTATCGCTGGCCTGCGGGAGGCACGTAATTTCAACTGCGTCCTTTATGAACCTGAATAATTGGTCTCTTTAGGGTGCCCTCACCGCGGTCGCCGCCATCGCGCTCTTCGACAACACCATCCGCCGGAATGTCACGGACGATCTCCGCTTGCTGGCGCCCATTCACGCGGCGCTAGCGCACCGACATGTCGGCGTGCGGTATGCTGCATGCCAATGTGTGCGTGCGCTCAGCCGTGCTGTCGCTGTGCTGCGCACGAACATTGTCGACAGCGGGCTCGGGATGGCGGTGTTCCAAATCTTCAAGAAGGATGCGGACGAGGACCGCCGCGTGACCGCTGCGGCGCTAGCGGCGGTGTGTAATATCGTGAACGAGTTTTCGCCGTTGAGGCCGGTGAGTGGCGGTTTGACCGACGGCTGCTCTGAACTAGAATGCTCTCTGCCTGAGCGTCTACTTTCAATATTGCAGCCGCTACTCGATTTTCTTTTACCAAATCTTCTTCTTTTCTTGGCTAACTCGGATTGTCGCAGATATATCTTGACCTTGGCCTGATGCCACGCCTGGTTAAGTTACTCAGCGGCGGGGACGCGACATTGCGTCTGAGTGCACTATGGGCCGTTAAAAACTTGCTCAGCAAGACGAGTGGAGAGACCAAGCGCGATGTCATGCAGTGTCTCGGATGGGGGCGGCTGGCGGAGTAGGTCATGTTATGTGTCCGTCTTCCAGTTCTGATTGTCAGAATTATCCGTCAAGGTTGCTTGAAGACGCAGATGGAGCAGTACAGGAACAGGCTTTCCATCTTGTCCGCAACCTCGCGGAGAATGAGGCAGGCATCGAGATGATCTTTCGCGAGCTAGGCGCAAGCGTACTCCTCCGCCATCTCACAGGAGCGCTGTCCGCAGAAGACGACGATGTCGTGCTACAGGTATGCCGTCCTTTCCTCTACCGGACTGTTTTTCGCCCATGACCGAACTCTTGCAGGCAACGTACGTCCTCGCGAATGTATCCAACGGTGCCGCGACCTACCAAGCGCACCTCATCGCCTCGCCCCCGCTGCTTGCCGCTCTGCGGCACGCCCTCGCCGAGCGCGGCCCGCACGTGCGGCGCCCTGCAGTGTCCGCCATCCTGGAGCTCGCGCGCACCAGCACTGCGGCTCGGCGGGCACTCGGGGACGCCGGCGTGGGTGCGACGCTGCGGCAGATGTGCAGCGCAAGTGCGGGCTACCATTCCCCCCTCAGCGCCGTCGGTGGCGGGTTCCAGCGGGATGTGGGAGGGACGGGCGTCGGCGGCGGTCTGCGCGCGACGCCGATGGATGACGACCGGGATGTGATTGATCAGGCGAAGACGGCGCTTGACTGGCTCGACCATGGAGAGGCGTATCGGTGATTGTGGATGGCTGGTTTCCATATTGGTTGCTTTGGACTCGTATTTCTTTTGTTGTATTTACTTACGTTTGTGGATTTAGTACTGAAGAGTATATTCATCTTGGGTTGCTGCTATTGGCACACACATGCTTCACACGACGGAATGTTCCCTGGAATGTTTTTATTGCACGCAGATACGGAGCGGTGCCCTGGATGCAATCTATGGCTCAATCCGCGTCCAGTTTGGCACTGCTATTTCCGTCATGTAATTTCTGCTGTGCAGTAGATCAAATTCAAACCGTGACAAAAAAATAACACCTGTCGATGTTCGGAGAACTCGGGGGACTCGGTTTAAATATCTTGGCACGCCAAGCCAAGAATTGGTTTCGAGTCCGTATTTATATTTGTGCCTGCCTGCCAGCGCGCAATCCAAATACACTAAGCGTTTGGCGCAATGTTCGGCACCCTGCGCTGCTCTCACTATAAGAAGGGCACTTTCTATGAATATAGCGTCATCAGCACACCACTAGCAACCAATGCGATTCTCAAGTCGCTCCGCTCTGTGCCTCTTCCTCACTTTCCTCGCTCTCACTGTCCACGCTGGGTCACCCACTGAGCAGGCGGAACGGTCGATCTGCACTTGTAAAGAGGTTGGCGGTATCGAAATCTGCGGCGGCCCTGGCTGCGACTAAACTATGTTGTATGTATGCCTTTCTGGAACATATATAGGTGTCAAGCTTGTTGATTCTACCATCTGAAGAACGATAAAAGCATCGGCCAGTGAATTCTGAGGGAAGAAAATATTGATTTCGTTGGAGCGCAAGGTTGGGAGGGTTTCATCCTGCGAGACTGTTCAGAAAATCCAGAAACTGCTCGTTCATGTTACATTGAACTTGAATAATCGATGTGCTTGATTGTGTGGCTTGCTTGTTTATGATCCAAACTGCGGCAGAATCACCAACCCGAGCAGGAGATCTGCGACTGGCTGTCCGCCAGTGCCGCAGCCTCGGCAACGAGTTGCTCAATTGTTGTGTGGGACCGACCCAGAAATTTTGTGCTTGGGAGTCCGGGACTGGTGAAAATGACGTGGATTGACGTAGCAAGCGGCACGCCGCGTCTACATTCTCAATAGTACTCTAATATAATCCATTCAACGCGTCAGAATACTTTCCAATTTTCTGAGATGGGTGTGGAAAGATATGAACGTTCCAAGGGTGAACCCGATGGGGTAGTCATTTGGCAGTGATTTGGCACGACAAATAAAATCATTCAATTTATCATAAACAATGTGCCATGCAGAATGGCGGAAGATCGCATTAGCAATTGTTCATAAATGGGACGCACCGCAGGTGAGGAATGCCCAGGAATACCACTGCCACTGAAATTCTGATCGGCCATTGATCCGAAAGGTTCGGCCGACTTATTCCAGATAGGGGTTTGTTGGGCTCAAAAATTTACATTGAGATGTGCAGCCAGGAAAGGTCGTCGAAACAAAAATTATTGGAGGAGTCTGACTTTTATTATCGACTGGTATAATTTATTGATGAAAGACATCGGCGAAATGAGGATCGCACGAATTCTGGGTCGGATCAAGGAGAATCTCACCAGAAACCTGCGTCCAAGACTGCTCCAGGGGAAGAAACAGATCCTCGAAATGTGCGGGATTGAGTAAATCCTGCAACGGCCAAGTCAACTGGTCTTGGTACCCATCGAGTCGGTCAATCAGTTCCGTCGCCTGAGGCGAGGAGAATATATCTAGCGAGTAGCCCATGAGCTTCATCTCGTTCGCGATCCTATGCGCCGTTAAGCAATCAGTACATACCGAGCTGCAGAAATAATTAACACACGTCTTGAGGTCCGTCGCGCTCTCCGAAGGGCATTCGAGGCAAAACTCAGCCCAGGAACATATTGTACGCCAGTTCATAGGCGTGTAGTACACCATGGGGAGGTACCCTACGGCGCGCGCGAGCTCGCGGACGCCGAGAGCGACCATTTCGCGCGCCTGTAAGCGAAAGAGACGCATGCGCTCGCGCCCACGAGGCTCAGCATCATCACCACGTAGCTCGAGCTCTCGGTAGAAGGGAAGGGCAAGGCTCACGAAGGCGACGACAAGGTTGTACGCGCAGACGCGCGCGGTGGAGTCGGCAGATTCGTCTTTCCAGCGGATCGGCCTGCGTTTATGCGTGGTGGGGCTGATGGTAGTGTTGGCGCAGGCCAGCAGCAGTGAGCAGGCGGCGTGCAGATGGGCCAGGGAGGAGAGGAACTTGATCACGGCGGCTTCTGACAGGGCACGGAGGCGCGCATAATCTACGGATAAGAATGCAGTTCAGTCGCTGGGCCTCGAGCAGTGCAAGGTAAAAGGAGGTCACCTCCGTTGATGGTCTCATAGAGCAGTCGGCCAAGGCATGTAGCATGGAATGCGTCTATAAATCGAAGTTCGACATCAAACAAGTGTTCAAAGCAGTTGCGGACGCACATGGCTTCACCGATGCCCACAGTAACTGAAGACTGAGCTTCTTCGAAGCTTCAAGCGACTCCAGCCAGGCATCAAGCGCGGGTGGTTCTGGGCCCGAAAGCAGGAGTTGGTCGTGGTGCGTGCTGGGGACCCTCTTCAGAAAAACGCGCAATACTGAAAATAGGAATAAGGACGAACATTAACATAGGCATCCGCCGAGATGTAGCGAAGAACATCTCAGACATCTGCGGGCCGAATTGAACTCCAGATGGATGGCATCTTCATTGTCACGCACAAGGAATCCCGACCAACGGCCTTCGTTAGAAGGAGTGTATTTCGCAGCCCGCCAGCGGGGGCCCAAAGTACGGATGTGTGATATATACGCACCCGCCCACGGTCTCGACAACCCGCACGAATCGTCTGAAAACAATTAGCACAATCTAATAAGATAAAGTCAAGCCCGCACTTTGCTCGAGCAGGTTCAAGAGGTAGCACGAGGCGGCGTTCTCCTCAGACGGTTCCAACATGATCCCAAGATCCCAAGCTGCCTGAAGGGCCTTGATTTGGAGGGCACGGTGCGCCGCGGTGCGGCGGATGCCAAACGCGCGGAGGTCCGGATTCGACGAAAAAAATGCCTGGTTTTCCAGAGATTGCGGCCGTGGGCCATCGCCCAGCACATACTCATGGAAAGACACCAGCGATGCAACGGCGATGATACACAGCGTCAGCACCCTCCTTTGGGGAGACAGGAGGTGCAGCTGAAAGGCGGCGGCGTCGGCGACCGCCTTGATGTCCGTGTTCTTGATGAGAGGGTGGTGGACGTGAGGGATGAATTCGAAACCTGCGCCGCGGGTCAGTGCAAGTTTTGCGTTCGATGGCTCGGACGCACACTCGAAGCAATGAGCAACGAATTCGGGGTCAAGTGACGGGCAGTCGCCGCCATCGGTATCCAGTCTTGGGTCTCGTGTTATTGTGACCACTGCTATGGACGAATTCCGCGATGATACCGGGAAGGAGGTTGAGGGAGCCGACTGAGGCGGAGGTCGGACCTTTCTTGGTCGCCCACGAGCAACAGGCGTCGTCGTACATCTATAGGTCTTTAGAAGGACAGTGGACAGTCTACGACGAACTTACATTATATTCTTCACCATGCAACGCGGGCATGGCGCGTTGGCCGGCTGGGGATGGCACAAAACACGACTGGCCTGAAATACTTTTAGGAATAATAGACAGGAAGGACAGGTATTCAACGAACTTTGCAGCTGTCGCAGCAGGAGGTTTCCTTGTTTTTCTGGGGCTGTTCTTGGTTCAACATGGAGGGAGAGGAGATGATCTGTCTTTACGAGTATAAACAGACGATAAATATGCTACTGTGCCACTGTGCGTACCTCGTACGTTGTGCTGCGGAGGGCAGTGCTCGTCGAAATTTGCCGAGTTTCACTTCTTCAGCTCCTTTGGTATCCCCATCTTCCTGACTGAATTTTTGCAGTATCGCCTGCCACAAAGAAGATTAAGCATCCTCGAGAAAATACGCTTTAGACCACAAGCAACAGTATTTAGCACTGACATCTCAATTTTGCCGCTCCTCGAACCGCCAGATAACTGCGAGTTGCGAGATCGTGCACAGGTTTGGGTTGTCAAATCTCGCAGTTTAACAGCTTCGAGCGCAGTTCAATTTTTTGATCTTTCGGGTGCTTTTGCTCACCGTGTTGGCCAACTGCTGGCGTGTTCGCTCGGCATCGTTCCCACCGCGGGGGAGTCGGAATCGACAATGAAGTTGGATATTCGATGAAGCGAAATCCCACAGTAACCTTAACATATTTGGCGGTCGTCGGAGTCTTCGGATGAGAAACAGAGCCGAGGATTAATCCTGCCTGATCAATATCAATGTGGTGAACAAAAATGGGACCGGAGATTGGACGGGAGAATAAGGATTGGGGGGCGGGGGTACGGGAGTAAACAAAAGGGGATCCTGATACATGAATGGAGGCCAAAATGAAAACCGGCTGCATCAGATTAAGCAGCATCCCACTCGCATTTCAGTATCAGGACCCTCTGTCCAGGGCTGCTCCAAGGAAGAATAGATCCGCAAGCTCTACGGGATGGAATAAATTCTGAACTGACGGCCGACTCGACTGAACTCGGTACCCGAGCTGAAGAAACTCCACCCAAGGTTCGAAACTCTCAAATCCTCTTGAAATAGTAGACAGGTTGCGCACGAGCCATTGGAGCCACCCAGTGGCTCTCGGACCATGCGCAAACGGGCGGCCCCACCGCCGAAATATGACGTGAATGGCTGTGAGTGGCTTGTTGGAGCCACTTGCCTGCTATTTTTACGCACGGTCCGAGAGCCACTGGGTGGCTCCAATGGCTCGTGCGCAACCTGTCTAGTTATTCCACCATTGCTTTGAATCTGCAGGCAGTGAAAACGTACCTGGAATTCGCATCTGTTTTGCTGATTCTAGGTGTATAATCACTTCTGTGCCTCTCCGTTGAGTACTATGTATTTGTCAGCCCCGATGACATCGTGCATGTCAAGTCCTCCGGTAACCCAATGAAACCTGCGCGCTGAACTATCACGTTCCAGACGTTGCAAAAATCAAAACAAAACAAAACTTTGAGTTTGGAAAACTTGTTTTTTCCAAATCTCAGAATATCCCTATATTACATCTGTACATACTATGTATATGTAGTATGCCCCTTCCAAAGGACCAGGGCTAAATCTGCGCAGAGCATGTGTGGAACGGCAATTGATGATAGTATTGATGCGATCAATTGAAGCCGAAGCTGTGCCGAGACTTCCTACCCTCAGTTGACCTCCAAAGATTCAGTAATGAGGTTTTAATGAGGTTGTAATGATATATAAATGAGGTAAACATAGATACACATAGAGGATGCACTCTGATGTAACATGAATTAAATTGAGAAAGAAAATGCGGGTCCCAAAACTTTTTTTCCCAAAAATCTCAGAATGCCTCACATTACATCCATAGTAGGGTGAACAAAACTACGGACAAAATTTGAGCAGAACATGTGCAGAACGCATCCGCGGGAGTCCCCGGGCCGTTGATAATATTGATCCCATCAATAAAGCTGAAACGAAGCCGGGATTTTGTACTCTAGCTGGGTTGACCTCCATTGCTTCAGTAATAGTAATAACCTTGGGGCTATAAAACCTCGAGGTTGCCTCGAAGTGTGTTTAGCTTGAACAACTCGGAAGTTGCCGGAATTAGCCGAATTGCATTGGGTAATTTCAAGTTATTCTCTGAGTTTTTCGAACTGAAATGCACCTCGTAGCTTCCTCATGCATCATTCCTAGTCCAAATACCAGAATTGAATCTCTGGAGGTCAACTGACCGAGGGTAGGAAATCTCGGCACAGCTTCGGCTTCAATTGATCGCATCAATACTATCATCAATTGCCGTTCCACACATGCTCTGCGCAGATTTAGCCCTGGTCCTTTGGGAAGGGGCATACTACATGTACATAGTATGTAAGATGTAATATAGGGATATTCTGAGATTTGGAAAAAACAAGTTTTCCAAACTCAAAGTTTTTGTTTGGTTTTGATTTTTGCAACGTCTGGAACGTGATACTGAACTGTATAACGTTCACTATAGAGTTTACTGAACCCAAATCACCCATCCGAACAGCTGTGATTGTATAACTGCATTCAGTGCTCTCCCACGTCATTTCGGAAACTTGGCGAACTTGGTTGGAACTTGGCATCCTCCTCCTCTGGAACGACTCCGAGTCGACTGTGGAGAGAATCTTCTCGAGTAGCCCAAGGTTCCACCAAAGTTCTACGAGTCTAGAAGGAGCCAGTTCTAAGTAAATCGGTTTGTTTCCGAGTCATGTTGATGCCAAAAGCTGTACCGTATGGTCGCATCAGTGGCAGTGTTCTCTCATACAGTTTCTCAATTTCTTTTGTTTTCATTTTCAAAGGTAGCTACGAATAAGTATAGATGCAATGAGTGACAGTGGTTAACAATACAGGCTGTGTCTAGTGGGTGGGTATCGAGGGTATAGCAGTGGTATGGGATGGGCGTGAGTGCACTATGTGTGCGTGTACAGCGAGCATGCAAGAATGGATGGATCGTAAAAAGAGAGACGAGCGCTATACGCTCACCACGCGGCCTGCCCCTGCGCCGCGAACGCCCACTCGTCTCCCTGCTGCTGCAGCAGAAACCCGTCATACGGGTTGGGAGCCTCGAAGGAGGCTGCGACCGGAGAGGCGGAGTGCGGGGGGGAGGGTGGTACGTCGGGGCGGCGGCGGCAAACGTTTGTGCCGGTGCGGATCCAGAGACGCTGTACGTCGGCGGTGGGAGGTGCGCTCGTACGGGTGCGAGAGCACCAGCGGGCCTTCGCACGCCGCCTCAGTCGGCTGGGGGCGTCGGTGCGGTAGGCCGCGGTGGTAGTCGGCCTCCTCGTCATCCTCGCCCTCGAGATCGACGGGGTCGAATGCGGGCTCCTCCCCGCCGAGCACGAGCGAGAAGCCTTCGCTCCGCGGCGGCGCCACGGCGGGTGCAGCCCCGATCGCGCGCGCCACTGGTTCACCTCGCGGCGGACCATGTCGCATTCGGCGTTCAACGCGCGCAGCTGCGCTGACGCGAGGTGGCGATAGCGGCGCGCGGCGCGGACGTGTGCGATGGACGAGTTGACGATGGCCGATTTGGATGGGCGTCGGAGGTGTTTTAAGTTAGGAAGGAGGGCAGCGAGGTCCTGGAGTATGAAGGTAATCAAGGATAGCAGGGAACAAATGAGAAAACGCACGAGGAATCGGCATTGAGAGTCTCTCTGCGTGCACGCTCGACGGCGTTGTGGAGGCCCGTCGCTCTGCCGTATTTTGTCTCGGCTTTTGTGAATAGTTATCCGTGTAGTCCGGGAGGGAGGGTATGACCAGCGACGACGTTTGGTAATCGGAGAGACGGCGCGGATTAGGCGATGTGGGCGTCTGCGGGGGCCCGGATGAGAAGGACGACGCGGAGGATGTGGGTGACGGAGGTGAGTAAGACATTGGATGCAAGGAGTCGTTAAATATGGGATAAATAATGGCGCGTTGCCTGGTGGTTGGTATGGCTGGTGGTAGATGTCAAAAGGGGCTAAAGGCAGTTAACGAAAGTTGACGAAGTGAATGAAGGTTGATTGGTAGAAAGCAAGTGGTATGGACAAGGGAACGGAGAGGGCAACCGAGCCTTATAAGAACCACTGGAGATCTAAATGGGGATGTTGCCGAGAGCCGTTGTCGGGCGGGTTGCGACCAATCAGACATCAACGCTGCCGTCTACCTTGGGCAACTGATCCACGTCTCTGCGTTCAGCGCCTCCGTTTCCAAACAACAGTTGTCCCCAATATAATGATCGTCCGCCTAACCCTCGCCTATCGAATTTCTTCTGGAGTCTGGCAGTTGGACAGAAAATCTTCGTAGCCGATGATTGACCGATGACGATGGATCGTATCCTATAGTGGCTTGAACATGGAAATAGCAGCCCGCATACAGTGTTCCTGGTTTATCAACTGAACACCTACGTTGAGCCCATACCTCAACAAACGCCCCGCAGATGCAATATAAAACAACTCCGGCTTCTCCTGAATAATGTTCAAAGTTAGATGGAGCCATATAAATTACCGCCTGCTCCCAGCTTGCTTCATTGTTTTCAATATACCAAGACTATTCGACCCACCTGCAGACCATACGGCGCCGTGCAAATCCCTTTGATTGGAAAGATCCCCGTCTGTGTAGACGGCAGATCTGCAATCAGTGGCAACCGGGAAGCAAAAAGCCGATTACCGATAGCTTGCGAAATGATAATCAACTTCAATGGCTGTCCAGAAATGGAGGCAACGAACTGACACCTTTGTGACGACCTTTACATTGTCGTGCCGCTCCGGTGTTCAACCCCGCGGCGCTACCCTAAGAGACCGGGAATGTCCTGAAACCGGCGTTTCCGTGCCCCGCCACCCTTCGTTCCGCCGCTGTTTTTGGCTGTTCCGTGTCCGTTGCAGCCCGTTGCCAGTCTTGGTTAATTTTAGTGTTTGAACTCGCCGCGTGGAGGTCATGCGCATACCGCCTGGATGTGCGGATGTCGCAATGGGTGTTCCGTACTCGCTCCTGGTGCTCCGTTCCGTTAATATTGAGGGGCCGATTTGGCGAAGTGGGGTGGACACCTCAGTTCGGTCCAGGGCCATCTTCCTCGGTAGCCTGTGATCTCCATTGACATCTGTGGGAGATCTCCAGACAGTTATGGGACGTGGGAGATCGGAGTGAATTTAATCATATCATAGACGCACGTAGGTTCCGAGGCCCAATCTCCCTTCCATCGACGCTGGACTCGCCAATTCACCAACGTGGCAATAAATTTGTCTCCCGTCCTGGTGGCCATGCATATGGTGGTAAATCTTCGCTATCAAAAGAGCTCCTTGAAACTTGTCCCGCATGCTGGAAGTGGAGAGGAGTAGCGCCAAGTTCAAGCAGGTGGGGTAAGTAGACAATGCGGCGCTTGGAACACTTGCAGTTTGAACAGCCTCTGAAGTCCAGCGATTCCACCAAGAAGCTTCTGATAGGCAGCGGCAGATGGCCGCTACGTGATGAGGGTGCCATCAT
>JARJLF010001854.1:0-59402 GCA_029378395.1 Mycena leptocephala
TAATATGGACCCGGGCTCCTACACCGGCGAAGACGGTCGCTTTAACCCTGCCAGCTACACTAGACACTTTCTTGGTTCTCCCATATCCTGGCGCGCGGGCAGCTTTGGAGCTCAGTTCGTTCCCAGCCAGTCTCCAACAGCCATGCTTGTCGGGTCGTTTGAGTGAGTGGACGCGTTATGCTTTATACTATAAGCTAACAGGCGCAGCCCGGTTAAATCCCCCCAGGACTCGTCCATACTGAATGCGTGGAACGTATTCGATAGGCAGGGCGAGCTGTGTCGCAACTACACCTGCTGTGGGACCCATCTCGTCGACCTGCATGCTCTGCTCGAGCACTTTGAAGAGGTCCACATTGTCGTGAAAGACCGCAACCAGCCGCCCAGCATCCAGATTCCATTTAATCCGCAGATGAATCCGCCGGACCCGGAGCCGCCCCTGCAGCTGCAGCAGCAGCCTCAGTATTCCACCCCTTTCGACACTGACGACATGGATTTGGGGCTCGACTACGACAGCGCTGCATCACCCCCACCTCTGTCAACCGCGCCCACAAGCACGGTTACTTCCCGTGCACCGTCGCCGTCGCCGCCCCCCTCCGGCACACAGCGCCCGGCACTCAATATTTCCCTCAACGGCGTCGGTTTCCCTTTCCGCGAGGCGACTCCGTTGTCCGGGCGTGCACCGGCTCCATTTAGCGCCTATGCCCGATACAACGCCGAGTACAACAGCCCCGGTGCCGTTACGCCTCAGGATGTTGCCGAATACGCTCCTGACCCGACTGCCATTGCCCCCGCGTTAGTCTTCGCGACAGGTGAAGAGCTACAGGGCGACAGCCGCGGATCTAGTCCAAGCACCAGCACGAGCGCGCCCCCGACCGCCAGCACCAGCAGCATCCCCAGCGTCAGCGCCGGCGGCAAGGTCCAAAAAGCGAGCAAGCGCAGCCCTCCCCCTACTTTCACTTCCGTTTCTGCGCCCCCTTCACGTGGTGCCACGCCCGGTGCCATGCTGCCCACGCCTCCCGCGAGTGCCGGCGCCACCCCTTCTCCTGCGACGATCCTCCTCCCGCACAAGCCGTTCCGCTGCCCGAAGCCTAACTGCTCCAAGTCATACAAGCAGGCGAACGGCCTGAAATATCACATGACTCACGGCTCATGCAACTACGGCCCCGCGAAGGACCTCGAGGCCGTTCGTGCGCTGCTCGAGCGCAAGCGCGCGAACGCGGCCGTGCCGGAGGAGGAGGCAGAGGATGCGTCGGGGTCGAATACTCCCGTCCCAGCTGCGAACGGCAGCAATGAGCTGTCGCAGGCCGAGCTGAACGAGGTCGAGGCGCGCGTGCGGCCGTTTGCATGCGGCGTCGGAGACTGCACGCGGCGGTACAAAAATATGAACGGGCTACGGTACCACTACCAGCACTCGGGCGATCACGGCGCGGTCGGGCTCGGGCAGCTTGCGGGCGGCGTGCACGCGTGTCTGCAGCAACGGCAGGGGACGAATACCTCCACTACGCCAAGTACAACGGCGAGCACGAGCGCCGCTGCGGGTATAGGTGCGGGTGCGGCGAAGGGCAAGAGCCCGTCGTCATATGCTTGGGGGAGCACTCTGCTTCCGCACATCCAGGCCGTCGCAACCACCACCGCCAAGGGCAAGACCGAAGCGACGCCGTTCACGCCGCCCACCACCAGTGTCAATTCCAATTCCGCACCGGCGACGCCTGCGGTGAGTGCGACGTCCACGACGACATTCGCCACTGCCGCGTTCACGTCAGCGCAGACGCCCGAGTATCTCGCGCATCTGCAGCGCGCTCAGTTTGCGCAATACCAGCAGTGGTACGCACAGGCACAGGCGGTGCCGCAGGTACAGCAGCCGCAGCAGCAGGTGGATGTGCAGATGGGGTAGACCTGGTATGCCATCCCTTCTCTCTCCTCTCCCTCAAATTCTGACCGCTGCTTGTTTGCTTGAAGGCGCCTTCCGCTTTTTGTTTTTGTTTTTCGTTCTCTGTTCCTCGCTACATGCGGCATTTTCAAAAGTACCTCGTATACGTATAATCTATGCTATGCATGTCTGTTCTTCCCTCATCCACCATCCTTATCGTACCGTTACTTAGTCGTACTCACCTCCCTCTCCATTTCCGTCTCCTCCCTCTGTATCTCAGTGGACGCGGCACTCGGCAGCGACGCCGGTCCGTCCGTACCACCCTCTCCATCCCCATCCCATCGTCCCCACCTCCGGCTCAACTTACTAGCAGCCGTCGCCATCCTTATCGCCGACCCATTCACTTGGCTCGTCGGCCCATCCTACCGTATGCTCCCTACCTTATTAGAGATGCTCCTCTCGTACTCATACTCGCCTATTGGCGCCATCTTGTTGTTGTGCCGCTTTCTTGCCTCCCCACTCTCTCCCTTCCCCACTTACATAGTCATTACGTGGCGCGGTTATGCGTGCCTGTACGGTGTACTAGATAGATGTTGTCGAGTCGCGAATAAAATTAATGGTCAACTTGAAATGTTAGTCAGAAATCTGATTTTTTAATTCAGGTGCAGTAAGTATTGGTGGTTGCAGCGGCGTTGACATTCGAATTAGCTCAAATCCGCAATCCGGACGACTCATAGTAAACTAGAGTCACCGCAAGTCATTCAGGAACCTAGTCAAAAACGAATCTCGGTGCCTATTTTGTGCCTATAACTCATTCCTCGGTAACGTCAACTCGTTCGGAGCCTGCTCCTCCGGGGTGACGACTCTTCACGAGTGGGGTGCGTGCGTGCCCGACCACTCCGATTCATGCCCGAAGGCCGACTCGGAAGTTGTTGTTGCGGTGCGTCGGGTGCTACCGGCTTCAACAGCCCGAGCTTGAACGGTCATGCAGAAATAGAATTCATTGCCGAGGTGGAGTCAACCTGGAGTACGCTTTTTCGGAATTACCGACGGATCAGCTGGGTCCACTTCATTCGTGCTCTCAGCGAAGGCATTGAATGTTCAAAATATTCGTAGATACTCAACAAGTTCCTAAAATGCCAACTGTAAAAAAACCTGGGCTACCCGGCTAACGAAAGTGGTTCCTCAGCTAAAGATGTTAAGCGTGATGTGACAATAACGTCACACTTGTGCCCCTTTCCTCAGGCTCTACAGTACTTCAGTAGCTTCAGTGGCATTCCTTCAAACCGCGGAAATTCTCGTTCCTACGCGTTAGAAAACCTCTGGTTGAGCGCCTCTTCGGCCTGGATCATCGTAACAACCGCCATGGATCCGCCGACGTCAAAGGAAAGCTCTCTGGAGACTACAATCCCCACCCGTATCGGCGCTGGCAGTTTCGCCACTATATATGCGTCACCTGGTCGTGCTGCGGCCTTTAAAGTTGTTCATGCGCAGGAGCATGCCGACCAGATCGAGAAGGAATTCGACGCCCTCCATGAACTGTACAATTGGTGCAACTCCAACTCGATTTTTGCCATTCCTCGTCCCATGGCATTCTACAATCCGGGGACTGGTAAACTCCTATTCTTCCCTCCGTCTCCTGGCATAGTACGGCCGCGTGAACCCCGTGTTACCGTGCACAGCGAAGACTTTGCCGGCCTCCCGAAGAGGGCGTCCTACCTCATGGATCGCGCAGCTCCTCTTCCCCAGATTGTCAGCAAGTTCATCCGCACGTCATTTTATAACGACATGGCACGGTCTACGGTCCCTCCACCTCTAATGTGCCGCCTCTACTTCGGAAAGGAGCTGCGTCCGTCGATGTTCGTTAACCCCAACAATTTTCCCATCGATGTAGCGCGCTACAAGGCCATGCAGACGCAATTTGGGGAAACACTGTTTACATTGGATGAGGCGGTCGAAGGCATGGGTGAGATGCTGTCGCGGGTCCACTGGATGGTAGGATTTGATGCTCGCGACGTCGAGTTTGTGTTGGCAGGATCGCCCCACATAGGCGGAGTGCGCTACTATATCATCGATTTCAATCAGGTGCGCTCTTGTATATCCTGATGTTGGATGTGGTTGGCATTAACATATAAGTACATCAGATGCGTCCTTTCAGCAAGGACAATGGCGATGTTAAAGAACTCGCCGACGCATTCTTCGCAAATGACCCATACTATCCGCGTCCAGTCCGGGATGACCCTCTCTACGTCGCCTTCAAACAGGCATACATAAAGGCTTGCCCCGAGAATTATCGATCGCGAGCCTCGCTTTTCTTAGAGGAGATAGAGCAGTGTTACGCTGCAAATGGGAGAGGATAGTATCCGATGTAACATTTCGGACTGTGACCTCTCTCCCTTGTAAGAGTCCAACCCATCGCTGTTCGTCAATCCTCGCAGACCGGGTCATATTTTCTCCTGTTCGCCCGTATCAGTGTATATCGTAGAATGTGATGAATCTCGTCCAGTGCCGTCATTAATTCATTCCCAAAGCGCTTGCGGTACAGCATCCGGAGATTGCTGCTTACTACGGTGGCTATTATTTGTTGTATTAATTCCGGAGTTTCCTCTCATGGTTTACAGGTCACCTTCGAGCTACCCGCCTTCGCGTGGATTAATCAATCAAATTGTTGCGGACTCAGGTGCCATGCGGTTCGCGCGATATATTATTTTGTGAGCACTACCATCCTTACGAGGTCGACCATAGGGGAGCGGAAACGATATCATGCGCTGGGTGTACACGTCAGACAGCTCTCAGGATGGTACCTGGGCGGAACAGGCCGAGAAGAAAATCCGACGTCCTTGGTTCCTGTGATATCTGTGATATACAGTCAGTAAATAGACCCCCCTCTTGACTTGTTCATGGCTTTGTAGATTGATCACGAGGAACCTAGCTTCTCGCTAGGCCAGCGACCTCCCGGAAGTACGAGCTTCTCGCGAGGCGATAACGTCATGGTGGCCGATCGGTCAAAGCGAGAATTAGCGCGTTAATTAAATTGATCGAATATCAAATGATCTCCGGGGACGACGGAATGGCCACTGACAGTTGCGTTCAGGACGTCTGCTGAGGCTTTGAGTGATACGTGTGGAGTTCGATGGCATCTTTGTGAAAGATGCGAAGTACGACTCGTGTGGAGCCTTGGACAACCATTGGTTCCGCATCCGCGGAAGGAGGATGCGAATTAAATTACGGAATCAGATGTAGCTTTCTGTTTTTGACACAGGCCGGACAAAGACCGGAGACAAAAATACGGTATACAAGGCGGTGGACATTGGAGGACGAACGCGTTGTAATAATCATATATATACATTACTATTCTGAAACAACAGAGCGAGAGCATTGCAATGATAGTTCGTGCGAGGAAGGGTTGGTTTAAAATTATAGTTCGTGCGGGGAAGGGTTGGTTTAAATAATATCCATAGCAGTAGCGGGGTATGGTTCATTGGACTCCGAGAATCATTTGATGACTTTCTCTCTCGGAGTCCTTCATCAGACTCGAGACCGTCTGTCACGATATTGAGCATACTGTAGGCGAAAGGAGGTAAAACTCGGGTGACTTACGAACACGCGCCACAAGTGAAATTCCAGCTAAGCAGTCTGCGATCGCTAAATCGGAAATTTATGAATACGAGTACGAGCAGAGGGAGGGAATTGTGTACCGGCGATAATACACTCAAGGCAGGCAGCGATCCCGCCTACGATGGCCATTATGCAGTCGCCAATGCATTGGAAAATTCCTTAATAATATCGGGAATGTTATTGGCGCTTAACGGATCCGACAGGCGGAACGAGACGGACCAGTTATACAAGAAAGTATGGCTCTGAGAAACGAACGACGGAGGTAAGTTTAATATGAGAAGAAGAGGTTCAGAGCACGTACCCCATTTATAGTTATGCGGACGAGACAAAGGGATCTGAGAGTGGGAACTGCTTGGTTTTTAACAGGAAGGTTCGGTCGTGACGTCACCGGCGACGCAGAAGATGAAATGACATCGTACTGTTCAGTGTACAGTGTATTGAGGCCGGGAGACACTATCGCCGCCTGACCGTGATCCGGAAAATAGATTTACGCTGTTGGAGCGGACTTAATAGTAGTGTATGGTTGATTCGTTTGCGCATAGGACTGTATTCGCATCCCATGATATGGTATACCATTTTGCGCGCTTTCCGTCACAGAAATCCTGAGGCCTGAGAAGCCTCTCAGATCATTTGTTGTGATTTTTTGGATATTTTTTTTCCAGGTCTCCTCCGGGCCAGCGTCGCACGTGATCGCGAGTTCTTCAACGCTGAGCCTGTCGCTGGTAAGTAGTACTGGCAGTGGTAACAAATTGAATGGCACGATGGAGATATAGTACCCACCATCTGAGGGCCGTGTGTTTTCGGCAAAAAAGTGGATGCGCCAGAACCACTCAGAACCACTGACGTTTTTGAGAGAGAAATTAGACCCAAAGCACGCACCTGTTAGCTATACTGTAAGATTCAAGTCAGATAGTAGATGGATGTGAGAATACAACACATCCGAGTCTCCCAAATGAATCAAGAAGCAGATGGACCACCCAGCCGAAAAAGTCCGGCATTTTCTTCCCAAACTGAGGCGTTGCTGTAGGGAATAAAATATCAATCCTGTGATTCGCATGATGCTTCAGGAAGGAGAATATTTCGTGGAGACTTGCAGTTCTTGAGAACTCTGTGTTCAACAAAGGATTCACCGCGTCAGGAAAATCGATCTTGAAGCGTCTCTGAAAACGATTTGCGATCCATGGCAGAAATCTGATAGGCGAAAAAAAGCTTTTAAAAATCGAGGCCTGGCCGAATCCTTGGTAGATGATTCTGGACAGGTTGAACGTTGAAAAGAGCGTGGTGGCCTGGCCGTGGGATAAGAAATTGTTTGTTTGCCAAACACGGGAAATTATAACACGGCCACATCAAGTTTTCTTGCTTCTTCAAGAGTGCACCCGTCCTCTGACCAGAACTTTATGTGAGTCTCGTTCAGCTTGCTTTTCCTTTTCAAGCTGTCGGGCATCCGTGTATCATCCCTTGGGTGACGACTGTGCTGGCGACGTGTCGATTTCGTCGCGTCGTGTCTCGTACCACTTTCTGTCGCTGAGAACTGACCATACCCTCTAGCATGCGTGAAATCGTACATCTCCAGACCGGACAGGTGCGTCTCGTGTCTACTACTCAGTTTCTCTGTTCTGACCGCGCGATTCCAGTGTGGCAACCAAATCGGTTCGTATCTTTTTCGCCATCGACAGTGTACGCGTATCAACTTTTTTTCTTCAGGTGCCAGGTTCTGGGAAGTCGTCTCTGACGAGCACGGCATTGGCCCCGATGGTGTCTACAATGGCACCAACGACCTCCAACTTGAGCGGATCTCGGTGTACTACAACGAGATCGGCGGGAACAAGTACGTCCCCCGCGCGGTCTTGATTGATCTTGAGCCCGGGACAATGGACTCGGTTCGCTCGGGCCCCCTCGGTTCCCTTTTCCGCCCCGACAACTTTGTCTTCGGTCAAAGTGGCGCGGGTAACAATTGGGCGAAGGGACGTGAGTGCCTCCCTTTCATCCGTGTTGTCTCAATGAAGGTTAACGTCCGCCCTACAAGATTACACTGAGGGAGCCGAGCTTGTCGACTCAGTCCTTGATGTCGTCCGCAAGGAAGCCGAAGGAACTGATTCCCTCCAGGGTAAGCCTCTTATTCGCCTACCTTCAACCGCCCCAAATAACGCTTCTCAGGTTTCCAAATCACCCACTCCCTCGGAGGAGGAACCGGCTCCGGAATGGGTACTCTTTTGATCTCCAAAATTCGCGAGGAATACCCCGATCGGATGATGTGCACCTACTCTGTCGTGCCCAGTCCTAAGGTGTCCGACACTGTCGTTGAGGTGAGCCTCCATTCGACCCTGTAAGGAGTGCGTAGCTCACGCATATTGCAGCCCTACAATGCCACCCTCTCCGTCCACCAGCTCGTCGAAAACTCCGACGAGACCTTCTGCATTGACAACGAAGCTCTGTATGACATTTGCTTCCGGACATTGAAGCTGTCGACCCCGACCTACGGCGACCTCAACAACCTCGTCTCCGTTGTCATGTCCGGCATCACCACCTGCTTGCGTTTCCCCGGTCAGCTCAACTCGGACCTGCGCAAGCTCGCCGTCAACATGGGTCAGTCCAGTTGACGTTTTCTTTTCCTTACTTCTCCTAAAACATTGTGTTAGTGCCTTTCCCGCGTCTCCACTTCTTCATGACCGGATTTGCGCCCCTCACTGCTCGCGGCAGCGCCCAATACCGCGCTGTCAGCGTTCCCGAGCTGACCGCACAAATGTTCGACGCCAAGAACATGATGGCCGCCTCCGACCCCAGGCACGGACGCTACCTCACCGTCGCCGCCGTCTTCCGTGGCAAGGTCGCCATGAAGGAGGTCGAGGAGCAGATGCAGAACGTGCAGAACAAGAACTCTGCCTACTTCGTCGAGTGGATCCCCAACAACGTCCTCACCGCCCACTGTGACATCCCCCCGCGCGGCGTCAAGATGGCCGTCACCTTCATCGGCAACTCGACCGCCATCCAGGAGCTGTTCAAGCGTGTCAGCGACCAGTTCACGGCCATGTTCAAGCGGAAGGCGTTCTTGCATTGGTACACCCAGGAGGGCATGGACGAGATGGAGGTTTGTGCTCTGCATGATGATATACCTCCCTCCCGCTGACCCTCTTTCGCCTTTCAGTTCACCGAAGCCGAATCTAACATGCAGGATCTGGTTGCGGAGTACCAGCAGTACCAGGACGCCACGTATGTACTATTCCTCGTCTCTGTCGCTGTGTCTTACCCCAATTCCCAGTGCCGAGGAGGAGGGCGAGTATGAGGAGGAGCTCCCCGTTGAGGAAGACCAGTAGACTTGTCGCTTGCGGACATACCATGCCCCTTGATGACTTTATACCCTTCCGACTCGAAAAAATACTCCACTTTGATCACTGCTCGTCCATTCCTAATAGTCAGATGCACTCTCATTTACTTTCCTTACTTCTCTCCGCTTTGTTGTTGTGGATCTCTCTCAGACAAATGATATGTGGTTCCATAATGATCATTGCTTATATTCTACTGGGTGTACATCGCTCCAAGACAAGTGTCTTGCACATAGCTAGCTCTGCTCGCACCTGGTCTTCAGCCCATTCGCCATCGCCTGTATCGACTCGTTGAAAGCTTTACCCATGAACTTCATCATTAGAGAACCGCAACGCCACCAAGACGGCGACGATCTCAAACTTCGTGCCTCCCTCAACATCGCTGAGGACATGCCAGCTCTGCGCCCCAAACAGCCACCCACGCGATGGCGCGCCCCACGCCAGCTGGCTCTGCGGCTCGATGTGTAGAACGGTCTCTGTCAAGGTACGCGTATTGACGCTGTCGTCATGGTCGGGGACATGTGGACCCTAATCACGAGTTTGCGCCCAGCGGCGATTTCGCGATCGGGGAGCGGTTTCTTTGATGCGTGGGTGACGGTGGCTTCGCGTCTGACGTGCGTGAGCCCTCGATTTTCTGGGAGAATTATTTGAGATCTTACATGTACGGGTTCCTGTTGGGATTATATTATTAAATCCCGCACAAAAGAGGTGGGATGGAGTACTTGCCATTTCGAATATGCGTCAAAGTCCACTAGCACGTCCCAGACTTTCTGTCGCGGGGCGTTGATGACCACCGATGTGGTGAAGTAGTTTGGCCACTCGGACTCTTTGGGGATCGATATCGTAGAGGACGACATGCTTTGATGGTACAATGCATTTCACCACCCCCTTTCTTTAATGTGCAGGACGCGTAATGATTTTGTGCGCAGGATGTGTAATTGGCCGCCCATTTCTAGACGCACCGGCATCGTCTCCTTGTCGATGTGCGTAACTCGCGGCAGGACACACCATCGGTGGAACGAGCATCGGCATGGTTTTGCTGCAGGACGCGCAATGGGCGGCAGGTCGGGCCGACTCGGATCGTATGTCATCGATCTCAACAGCCAAACAAGTTCCCGGCACATGAAGAGATCGTCGCGGTCACTGGCAGTACGCTTCCAAAGCGGTTATTAAGTACATTGACATCCCAAGTTGATCGCAAGACAATTGTCGCTTTTATTGTGTGTTAATTGCGCGTCACCTGCGGCATTCCCGTCTCAAAATCACCTGCAACAAGGCTCTCATAACGCGTCGCGCCAAGGGACGGCGTCCGGGGTCAGGTTCGACGCAGGCAGACACGAGGGTCCGAAACCATCCCGGTGTCCCCTCACTCCATTTCAAGGGTAGCTGTGGAGTGGCCTGGAACTCCTCTGTGTGAACGGTCGGAACTTCCACAGCTATGCACCAAAGAACCAGCCCGAGAGCAAAAACATCGCCCTCAACAGTGGCCTCCCAATTCGGTGGAATTGCCTCGGGGGCGCACCACCCCAATGTGTATCCTCCCGGACAGTAGTCGATAACCCGACAGTGGCCGTCCTTGCAGAGAACGACGTTGATATCCCACCCGACGATGGCGCGTGCATGCAGCCATGCCGCCGCTGCAGCTATGGGAGGCGCGCCACAAATTCTAAGTCCTGGATGAACGTGGGTCCGTGCGTGATGCGTTTGAAGACCCGTACGTCGTCAGAAACCGTGACAGAGTCAGAGGTAATTTCCACGAGGCAGACGTGGGGGGCAGTGTGGAGCTTGTGTGTGCGGCGGAGGGAGGACAGGTGCACGGAGGGGAGAGAGAGGGGATTCGAGGGCATCGGGATAAAAGGGCCTGACTGTCGCTTCCACACTGAGGGAGCCCCCGGGAAGCGTCTTGAAGCCACCGACGTCTGCACTCCAGGATTTAGCTGTACGCGGCGGAGAATCTGGTCGAAGCGGGTGCCAGTCGGCGCGGAAGAGGATGGGCAGCGTGTTCACACACCAGCTCCATCGTGTCTTCATCGAGTGCGGTGCCCTCGCCGTCCAGAGCGGTACCGGTGTTCTCCGCGCATTCTGGCACGTCCTTGTTCCGCAGATAGTGAATATGGACTGCGGCCCCGCTACCGAAGACTTTTGGGATCCGGGTCGACAAGAAAACTCTGTGCAGAACACATGTTCAACTTGAATGAATTGGCTATATTCATGGACAGTGCGTCGCCTCCCAGCGACGCTGTAAAAGCGCACCGGCTTCCAGCGTATTCCCCAAATAAGCAGGGCACGAACACTTCTTTTCCAAGGTGAAATTCCATGGGCGCCAAAATCCTGCCGCGAGGAACAAGACAGCTTGAATGTTCCACTAAGCAATTTTGTTATCGCAAGCCGAGCGCCCGATTAGACACACCCCCAGATTATTCAAGTTGCTGTCAACGGTATGCATTATGTGCGCGCCAGCTTCTCGCGGTGGTGTCTGAATAATTTTGAAAAGTTAAATTTCTGAGAAGAATCAAGAATCGAGTCACCGTAGGTCACCGTGGGGGGAAAATCGGCCCAACATTTGATCCCATCGCGATGATCGGCGGAGGCGGTGCGAAGCCCCTATCGCTGAGGGCTTACAATATCTAGAGGTTCCAACGAACCAGAACGCGCTCAGATTCTCAGTGCTCCGTGGCATTCGATATCAATCTATGGACCGTCGCTTAATGGGCTGTGGACAGCGTCTGACAGACCATCACCAACGCCTTTGCTCTTTGCCGCACGGCTTGGCGCTGGGATCGGTGGCTTCCAGCCCTAGTATCCATTCGGTATGAGAGGAAGGTCTACAAACTGACCCAATTAACTTTTTGTATTTCCTTTCTTTCTGGAGTCCACCTTCATACAGTAGACCTAGATAAAGGTTAGAAAATATGCCGACCTCGGACATAGTTGTTAGGTTTTCAGACTTGGAAGCCCCAAGTCAAGAATAATGTTCGATCATTCATTCCTTTTGTCGTGTAATGTATTGCACAATGTCCGGCATTTCCGTGGTATGCACCACCTCTTCTCGTTCTTATGAATCGTCTCAATCAGACTCCCGTCTTCCATTGCTGATGCTCCATGATAAAGTAGAATCTAATGTGCCGGCAAATTTCACAGCGCGGACGTCCAGACTCGCGCGTGGTGCCCAGAAAATACCGGCAAGCAGCAGTCCTTCGATGCCGAACATATGTAACCACCTCTTTTGTACAACATGTATGGCGACTAAGACATGGACTACTAAAACCGTTCCAGCGAACTCAGCCAACGAGAGCCCGTTTTAAAATAAGCGAATAAAAAAGATGCAATGGATAACATAAATCTACACTGGCGCCAATCGTCGCTCCCTGGGATGTTTGCCTGGCATCAACACCACCGACATGAATACAAGAGAACAAATACTCACCCGTTCCCATTGCCCATCAGCTCCTCGTATCGATCTCGCAAATTTTTGAGTTCTGCGTCATGCTCGGTGCCTGTCAAATGGCCATGATCTAATATAAAGATTTTGCACTCGCGAATATACTGGTCCAAATCCTTGGATTTGGTGAGGCTCAGTTCCGGTTCATTCGACCCTCGCTGGCGTGCAAGAAACGACGCTACGACCGTAGAGGCGCCGCCTAATTTGTTGTCAGGTTAGCAAGGTCAAGCATGGGGAGAGGTAAACGCACCAAGAAACGATATTCCAATAGATGCCTGATAGAATATTTCAGCATTGACGGTGGTATTTTTAAGACCGCAGATACGAACCTTCCGACCCGAAATCGCTGCTGACAAGCCTGTTGTTAGGGCACCCAAAAGGACCTGTAAACCTATGGCGATCTGCGGACGACGGTTAAGACTGCACACAAACCAGGCGTTTGAAAATACCGTACGTTCAAGGCATACCCCGTGGTCTGGGCTTTCCACTCGCATTTGATTTTTTCCTCCTCCGCGACATCGAGAGTGGGTTGAAGTCGCTCTTGCAGAGTTCTGGGGCGCGGGAACGGCTGCGCAATGGTTGAGAGCGGAACGGTGCATTCGTAAAGTGTGACCGCACCTGTTCTCGCTTTGGGACAATCCAGTCGATCTCAGATGTAGTACGACGTTGGCTGCCAGGACGGTATTCCGATCTCGCGGCAACGGGGCTGAATTGGAACGAGCCTGGCGCCGTCAATGGAGGCCTCTGCGCATCTTCAGGATGTTGGGGAAGTAAGAACGAGACATCGCTCATCGGCTTCGGGCGCGTATCACCTGAACCCCCATCTGGACCCCCATCACGCCCATCTGCACTGGCAGACAGAGGTTGAGGAGATTCACTGGTGCGAATTGTGAGTATCGGATCCGGATGTCTTGTGAGGATTGTATCCGGATGTACATGTCTTGAAGGGGAAGTTGGCTCGAACTCCGGGTTTTGCGAGCTCTGGCTACCGGAGGCGGACATAGGGTCTATCCTGTCGGGGAGGCTTGAAAATTCCTGGTTTTGTTGGGTGGCCATAGGTCCCGGAGATAGCAGGCTAGAAAACGCCAGAAACATGAATCAATGCCACGCACATGCCAGCAGGCCCCACGCTCTGCCAGTGCAGATAGATTACATTTAAATCAAGCCAGTGCGTATAGGGCGGGGATCGCACTCGGCAGCAGAGGAGAGCAGAATCCGCGAGGAACGGCTCCAATGCTTAAGGTAGGGTTGCCCTTCCATACGTCCAGTGGCGTTACAGTGGCGCCAGCGGTTTCTTCTTCCACTGCTGTAATTGGATGGCTGACAGAATGGTTGACAGATTTAGAGAGCTGAAGCACATGTGCAATTAAAAGGGCGGGGCCATTGTGGGATTAGTGGGATAGTTGCGTACAATCGTTTCGTTTTGGTTTACATAAAGGCTGAGCCTAAAGTAGAGAAAGCGCAAGTACCTTTTTTTTTTTTTTGTTCACTTTCAAGTTGTCTTCGTTGTCCTCGACTACACTTCTCCAGAGTGGGTAAGGCGACCAAACGAACAGCTATTTCAATTTTTTGTTTTTGTTTTTTCGTTTGAAAAGTTTCTAAACGAAGCCATTGGGCTAGCCTCAGCATAAGGAATCACGGTAATGTACATTTCGTTTACTCTAATTTTCGAGTTTTTCAGGGATTTATACTACCCCATAGCTCAGCCCATCACGCTTGCCAGTAACGCCATCCGAATCTACGCCCATGTATTAGTTATAAGAGCAAGGAAATGTATGAGAAGCCTCACAAAAAGACCGTAGCGCATTTGACGGAAGTAAACCGCTCGCCGCGAGTCAAAATCGACTTCAGGATCGATTTCTAAGAAGGAATTATAAGTTAGGAGCCCAGTAGGGTGCCAGCAACGTACCATTAATTCTAGGAAGCGGATGCATGACGATCATGTCCTCCTTCGCTCTTGAAAGCAAGGCGTGATCAATGCGGTACGCGTCCTTTACCTGGTTCCATTCGGTTTCGCTATCGAACCTCTCCTTCTGGATGCGGGTCACATAGAGCACGTCGGTGTCGGCCAGTACTTCATCGAGAGATTCACATTGAGTGACGGGCACGCCAGCCTTACGGGCTGCCGCAACGACGGACGCAGGCATTGCGAGCGATGGCGGGGAAACGAAGTTGAGGCGGACCGAGTAAAGGGACAGGAGAGTGACCAAGCTATGGACCGTACGTCCATTCTTGAGGTCCCCAAGCAAGGTAATGGTACGACCATTCACCGTTCCAAGCTCCGATCGGATTGTATAAACGTCTAGTAGTGCCTTTGAAGAGGTCAGCCTAGTACGATACGCTCAACTAACTTTCCGTACCTGTGTGGGATGCTCGCCAATTCCATCGCCAGCATTGATAATAGGCACTGGGGAAAACTTGGCTGCCAATTGCGCACTCCCGACATCTGGATGCCGAATGACGATGGCATCTCCATAACAGCCGAGAGTACGGATGGTGTCCGGCAAACTTTCGCCCTTGGCCACCGACGACGTATCTGCAGTGATCTGCACAACTTCTCCTCCGCAACGTTTCATGGCGGCGTCGAAGGACGAACTCGTGCGCGTCGACGGTTCGTAGAACAGAGTACAAAGCACTCGGCCTTTCAAAATGTCCAGGGTGCCGTTACGCTCGACCTGTAACCGCATCTCGTTGGCGAGGGAAAACAGATCGTACATGTCGCGATGAGTGAACTGTTTCACGGAAAGAATGTGGCGGCGATGGAAAGAGGGATGGGCCAAAGTGTGAGAGGAGAGCTGTCCACTAGCAGTCGCGTGGAAGGCGATGGAAGACTGCGATGCGTTCATGGATGGCATAGACGTCAACGACATGATATTGCCATTCGCCATCGATTCGTGCTCCTTAGGAGCGACTGGCCCTAAAATTGGCGGGTGGTTGATAGTAGCACTCGAGATATCCTTGCCGAGGGGGACAGAGAAAAGAGAGCCATCGAGGAAAGCAGTGCTACCGTGCACGACGACTCTGTGAATGGCCCCAGTTGCGAACTTGGATTCCAGCGGAGACCAGCACGTCTCTCGCTTGCCAAACCGAGCCTTTCGTCCGATTACGACCTCCACGTGGGTTTGAGTTTGGTCTGGGAGCCCAAAGATGTGGACAGGATTATCGTGCAGCCTGACACGGATGTCATCGAGGGAAAGTCGACCATCCTGCACCGCGGTCAGCAAGAGAGGAAGGGTTTCTTCCATCCCTGACGACGGCGATGCGGTTTCGCCAACCTCGAGGGTGAGGCGGTAGGGAGTGGCGCCGATGGAAAAGGCGTCTATAAGGTCCAGTTTATGCCACAAAGATTTCTGGTCCTCGGATGACGGAAGGAATTTACAGGTCGGGAACTCTTCGAGGGAGAAGAACAAGGCGTACACCGAGACGTCGCAGGTAACCTTGAGCTGCTTGGCCTTGCTCAGGGAGATTAGCAAAAGGTCGTCTTTGCTGCGCACATCTGTGACATGCACGCTTCGATTATGAAGACTAGCGAGCAACAGAATGCAAGCAAGATCAGACCCTTTGGCGTCAGTTACAACGGGCTTTTCGGTGGGCCAAGAAGTGAAGTGGGCTGCGACAACGGAGAGCGGCGTGGACGTGGTGCTGACGTCGAATGGAATGAAGAGCGCCTTCGCCTCGGCCTGAAGCTCTTCATCGAGAGATTGAACGTTGTCAGCGGACGCAGCAATGCTAAGAGCGAAATTGCAGTGTGCCGCGCCGGCAACATTTGCTTTCGCTCGCTCGAGGGAGGCGCGATCCGAGATGCTGCCCTTCAAATCTAATGGGATGATGACGGAAGTGGTGAATCCAGCGCTGATGGATGCCTTGGTGACCTGGATGAGATCTAAACTATTCTCGGTCACTAGGTTGGGAACGAATGCAGCGATATTGATCAGCCCAGGGAACGTATGGGTGCGGTGAGAACTCTTGGAATCAATGCTCGACACCTCCAAAGGCAGTCTCCGCACGAGGGCCTCGGCGAGCATTTTGGCGTTCTTGATGTTAGTGATCAACGGAACCGCAAAGTCGACAGCCATCCGGCGAGTGTGGTAGCCTTTGCTGCTGTAGCTCGCGGGCCTCCGATAATGGTTCTTCGACGGCAAGTTGATATACATGTCGATCAGATTATTTGCCAGATGTTGCGTCAAGGAATACTCGGATTTCTGCTTCTCGCGATTGTCCTCTCCCAGGGTCTCGAGATACTATGTCTTTTGAGTCCAAATCCGGATTTATGAATAAGGAACGGCTCACTTTACAGGGAACATTATGCTCGGTCAAAAAATCGGCGGTACCGGAAGTCGCAAAAATGTTGAAGCCAGCCGCGCTGAGCTTTTGAACAGAAGGAAGGATCTCCAACTTTTCCCGATAGCTACCGACGGAGAAAAGAATGTTCTTTTTCGGCGGCACGATACCCGTCGATATCAGGGCCTTCAAATAAGCCTCGTACTTGTCATAACCGAAGCAAGCGACCTCGCCGGTCGACGCCATCTCGACACCAAGGACAGGATCGGCGCCGGACAATCTACTGAAGCTGAACTGCGGGACCTTGACTCCAACGTAGTCCGGTGGTAGACCAGGGTCAGGGTAGGACTCGACAGGAAAGCCCAGCATAACTTTGGTGGCCATTTCAATGGCGTCGATGCCAGTGACCTTTGAAACGAATGGGAATGAACGAGCAGCGCGAAGATTGCACTCGATGACTTTGATTTCGTTGTTCTTGGCAATAAATTGAATGTTAAAGGGTCCGGTGACATTGAGAGCATTGCCTATTTTGGCCGTGGCTTCCTCGATCTGCCGAACGGTCTGGGGATCCAGATCCTGGGGAGGATGGATAAGGGTAGCGTCGCCGGAGTGAACGCCAGCATTCTCGACGTGTTCCGAGATAAAGTGCATGACCATCTTGCCGTCCTTGGCCACAGCGTCCATCTCGATCTCCTTCGCCTGTTCGATGTACTTAGTGATGACGACAGGATGATCACGAGAGACGGCTGTGGCCTGGGTAAGATAATTCGAGAGGTCGTCCCCAGTCGATACGACGTTCATCGCGGCACCGGAAAGCACATAAGATGGTCGGACGAGAACCGGGTACCCTACTTTCTCGCAGAAGGTTTCGGCTTCCGCGAAGCTGGTCAATTCCTTCCACAAGGGCTGATCGACACCTATTTCGTCCAAGAGTCGCGAGAACTTGTACCGGTTCTCAGCGGTATCGATCATTTCGGGGGAAGTGCCATAGATTTTGACGTTCTGACGATAGAGAGGTAGCGCGATATTGTTCGGTGTTTGACCGCCCATAGCAAGGATGACACCACGCGAGCGTTCAGCGTCGTAAATATCAAGAATCGTCTCCAAGCTGATGTTCTCGAAATAGAGCCGGTCTGCCTCGTCGTAATCCGTGCTCACAGTCTCCGGATTGTAGTTGACCATAATTGTTTGGAGACCCTGATCGCGGAGAGTCCTGATGGCTCGGACGGCACACCAATCGAATTCGACAGAGGAGCCAATCCGGTAAACACCGGATCCCAACACCATGACACCCCGGTCGTTGAACGTGACGTCGTGCTCGATGGCATTGTACGTGGTGTAAAGATAGTTGGTGAAGGCGGGGAACTCTGCGGCGACGGTATCGATTTGTTTGACGAACGGTGCGATCCCACCCTCTTGGCGGAGACGGCGGACAGCGAGCTCTGTCGATCCCATGCACGTAGCGAGCTGTCGGTCGGAAAATCCAAGCTGCTTAGCCTGCTTGAGAAGAACGGGAGTTATGGTGGAGACATTGCATTCACTGCCCATACCATGAGCTCAGTTGAAGCGGACCAAAAGATCACATACGATAAGCGCTTTTCCATATTGAAGATGTACTGAAGCTTCGTCAAGAACCACTTGTCGATGTTGGTCATTTGCCATATTTTGTCGACGCTATATCCACGATGGAAAGCCGTTGAGATGGCAAAAATCCGCTTGTCCGTGGGGTTTACAAGCTCCTCGTCGATGTTTTCAACAAGGGTGTTCTGTACGATCGTTAGCGGACTTGAAGAAACACGATAAGCAGAGGACAAACCTTGGCAAATCCAGCAAATTGGTCGTCTATAGCGCGAATAGCTTTCTGGAAAGTCTCCTCAAACGTTCGCCCAATGCTCATGACTTCGCCGACGCTCTTCATGCTGCTGCTGAGGAGACGGCTGACACGAGTGAATTTTGACAAATCCCAGCGCGGAATCTTGACCACGACATAGTCCAGACTGGGCTCGAAGCAGGCGCTCGTAACTTTGGTCACCGAGTTCTTGATCTCGTTCAAAGGAATGCCAAGCCCGAGCTTGGCGGCAATGAATGCGAGCGGATAACCTGTCGCCTTGGAAGCAAGGGCGGATGACCGGGACAGTCGCGCATTAACCTAGAACGAATTCAGAAAATAAATTGACCGATCATAGCAACGGAACAGACCTCGATAATGCAATATTCTTGCGAGGCAGGATTCAGGGCGTATTGAATGTTGCACTCTCCGACGACGCCGAGATGCCGAATGACGTTGATGGCCGTGGTGCGGAGCATGTTGTAGTCGGAGTCGGACAAAGTCTGCGACGGAGCGATCACAATGGAATCACCGGTGTGAATGCCTAGAGGGTCGAAGTTCTGCGAACAAGTCAGTACCCGGCAGGTAAAGATGTTGTGGGACGCACCTCCATGTTACAGACGGTGATACAGTTGTCCCGGCAGTCTCTGACCACCTCGTACTCGATCTCCTTCCAGCCCTTCATGCTCTTTTCCACAAGGACCTGGGGACTCGTGGCGAATGCTTTGCTACACAACGCTTTGAGCTGGGACTCATCCTGAGCGAAGCCTGACCCAAGACCGCCGAGAGCATAAGCGGCGCGAACAATGACGGGGAAGCCGATCGCCTGAGCAGCCGCGATAGCCTCCTCTTGATTAGTAGCGGTGCTGCTCTCCGCGCATTTCTCCCCGATTTCCTCCATAGCAGACGCAAACAGTTGCCGGTCCTCTGTGGTGATGATTGTGTCGATCGGAGTGCCCAACACCTTGACGCCGAGCGCCTCAAACTCGTCCTTGAGCTTGATCCCGACGTTTAGCGCTGTCTGCCCGCCGAAGGTCACGTAGATACCGTCTGGCTTCTCGTACTTGATGATCTTGCGAACAAACTCGGGCGTCACTGGAAGGAAATAGACTTTATCCGCTAGACCCTTGGAGGTCGCGATAGTCGCGATGTTTGGGTTCACCATGATCGTGTAGATACCCTCCTCCTTCAGAGCTTTGATGGCCTGCGAGCCTGAATAATCGAATTCTCCGGCTTGGCCGATGGACAGGCCACCAGAGCCGAGGATGATGACCTTGGATACGGTGGCACGGGGAACGCGCTTGTCGTTGTCCTCTTTCTTGCCGCCGGGCATAACGATTGGGACGAGTGCGTTTGTGGTCGCGCAGTCGGCGACATTTTGGATGAAGACATCAAACAAGAACTCGTGTCCCGAGGACCCGGAGTCGATTCGGGATGGAACTGCACTGAAAAGAAGGGCTTGTCCTCGCAATAGATACCCTCATTGCTTCCGTCGTTGGCATTGCGGAAGAGCTCTTTCCAACCAGCGGGGAGGGTGGAGGTGTCAACCTCGAAACCGTGGTTTTGGCTGGTGATGTAGCATCGACCAGAAAGAGCGTCGTACAAGGAATGTTGTGGCCACGGTTGCCATACTTCATTTTTGAGGTCTTGGCCCCTGCGGCGAGCGCGAGGAGTTGGTGCCCAAGGCAGATACCGAAGATGGATGGTCCGCCTTGCGAAGGGCGACCGCGAGTCTAGATATGGTGGCCGTGACCATGGCGGGATCGCCGGGGCCGTTGGAAATGAAGATCCCGTCATACGGCTCAGGCTCAGCCAGAAATCGTAGTCCCAGGGAACAACTTTGAGTTCTGTCCCTCGGTCTATAAAGCATCGAATCTGATTATACTTCATGCCCACGTCTATAGCAAGGATGCGAAGGGGGCGTCCGGTGGGGTGCAAGCGGGGAGTAATGGTACTTTTGTAAAGGCGCGGGGCAGTTATGGATACCTCAGCGACCAAATTCATCTGGTTTGGGTCAAGGAAAGGAATGTCATCGTAATCTTCACGCCAAGACTGGGTTGGAGGAGGGGACGAAGCTCGTGAAGGAGCCCGAGACGAGGCTCGAGAGGTAGGAATCAACGACCGAGCTCGACCAACGGGAACTCCAGGTCTGCGAGCTAGAATTTTTCCTAGCATGGACCCTTTTTCTCTGATTTTTTTCGTGAGGGCTCGTGTGTCGACGCCATAAATGGCCGGTACGTCGTTTTCTTTCAGCCACGCGCCAAGAGACGAGTTTGCAAGAAAGTGGCTATAATCTTCAGAGTGGTACCCGATCACAATAGCCGCGACGTGAATTTTTGAGGACTCGAACGCGATGGGAAGGGTGTCGAGTGGGTTTTCCGGACGCTCAGGTACGCCGTAATTTCCGACGATGGGATATGTCAACACTAGGATCTGACCCTCATAGGATGGATCTGTGAGGGATTCGGTGTACCCAACCATGCCTAGTCGTTGGGTAGGCATAATAAATTACCGGCTGTGAACAGTCCACTAACCAGTTTGAAAAACACATTCTCCAGCCACACTTTTGCCCTGTGCACCAAAGCTGATGCCCCGGAATGCCGACCCGTCGCTCAGTTCGAGGATGGCATCCTCCGAGGCCTCGCTGTTTGCCGACGCGATGATGGGAATTACAGGGCCGTTGACGCTGGTCAAGCGTGACAGCGCAGGGCGAAAGGGAAGCGGAATGGCTGGGTTGGACATGACAATAAATTGCAGGACGGGTCGTTTGTCTTCCCCTCCACGAGTCTGTGGAAGGGAAGAAGATTTTTCTCATTTTTCACAGGCTTATAACGTCTGTTTGGTCGTGTCTTTTTCAGAGTTTATTGCCACTGATTGCGATCGGTTGCCTGATATGGCTTCAGTTACACCGCCACTGCGAATCGTTATTCCGTAAGTTGACGTTGAACCTTCCCATGATCACTGACGTTGAAGAAACGGAGGAGAATGCAAGTTACATGCTGTTGCATGCTTCTGAATTCGTTTATATCTTCGGAGGTGAATTCGGCCCAGTTTTTATGGTGCTCGCTGCGGCAGCTTGACTCCAAACTGTCACCAACATTACACTGGCCTGGCGAGAACGGTGCTCTATCTGTCCTTCATTGCATTGCATAGCTACCTCACGAATCATCAAGCGACTCTCAACAACACATATCTTGGGTCTTGCAAATTATACTCGACTCGTAGCCTGCTGATAACTGAATCCGGTCTCTTACTCAGCAAGTGAAACCTTCTTTTGTCTTGTTTCGGCCAAACAAGAGGTTTTGTTCAGCTCTTTCCCAAAACCCCCCGAAAAAAAAAGTCGCCCATGAAGGCCACCCTCGGCGCTACCCGAGCCCAAACGGCTCATCTTTCGTGCGCCTACTGCTACCGCCGTTCAGCGCAAATTCTGAGCAAGTGCGCCAAGTGCAAGCGCGTTGCGTATTGCGACAAGGACTGCCAGAAAAAAGACTGGAAAGACCACAAGGGAAATTGTCAACAGCTACAGAAGGTGAATGCGTACGACCTGAAAAAGGGACACAGTCTCTCGAGTGTATCCAACCGTCTTCAGTATTATGTCTCTGAAGAGGTGATATCAACCCAGCGTCTTCAGTCTGCATTTCACTCACGTTTCATCAGCAATCTCGTTGTGAAATTTATATCGGCGCCGCTGCAGACTCCTACGATAGTTTCCCCGATATCATAACGTGAGCCACTCAACACCCAGAAGGTTTTGACTGACGACACATTTAGTATGGGGTGAAATGTCAAGTGTGCTTCCGCACCCCGTTTCACGACGACAAACACAGTTTTCTCCATGTGAAAAGTGCGACTTGCTTGGTGGTGCTCCTCACAGTGCGAAAACTCTTCTGCAAGACAGCACACACTAAAGAACACTGCGCGGACCTCCTTACCGTGGCTGCAGTTCAGGACCTGCGGGTTGCTCACGAATTGACCGGCACCTCCCGTCCGATCGCCCTCCGGACCATGCATGCACGAACTTCCTACATTGCACCGTCGAGTCTAAGCGACTGGGCAGACTATCACGAGCGCGTCTTCCCGGACTTCGCGACTGGCGTCCAGTTGTTCGCGCGCCAATTTCAGGGCAACCATTCGGATGCCGAGCATGCTGCTGGGACCATTTTCATCGACTCCACGAGCATGGTACTCACCCTACTGGCCGCGATGGAACACACAATCCCCAACCTTCAGATGCGATCCAAGCTTTGCATCCACATCGTCGCGGCGGCCCGTAAAGAATTCAACACACAGGATATGATGGAAGAGCTTCTCCATTACCTACCCAAACTCGAAACCGTCGTCATCGTCTACATCGGACCCACGCTACCCACTGTGTCCACGGCATCGCAAAATCACGCCTGCTATGGCTGTCGACAAAGCCGGCGCCGCAGGACCGTTATTCTATGCCCCACCACCTACCACGAGTTTGCGGAGTCAGCGAAATACCGCGCGAATCCGCCTGACCTCGTCGCGGGGTTCAACACCGGCATGGGCGAAGTTGAAGTATCGGGATGGGAAAAATCCATGCGAGTTGTCTTGGAAACCAATGTGCCGGCGGTCTTCACGACCTACACAGTGTTTGAAGCCTTGAACGACACAAGCATGCTGACCGAGTTGGGCGCATTTTTCGTAAAGAGTTTGGAGAAAAACTTTGGCGCGGAGTTATTCCTTTGATCGCAGAGCGAATCGAGGTTCATGGCCTGGATCACTTCTCAAACAATTATTGGTTTATCGTCCGCGGTAGGCTTTGATTCACTTATGCACATATCACGGTACGGGATAGATACTAATAGTCTATTAGTTGTCGGTAATAAATACCCAATATTAGTCGTCATGCAGTGTTTCAAACCAAACTGAATTCCTCTACTCTGAATTTATCTGGATAGAATCTGTGCCATTCTCGAAGTTAGGGGTTGTGACAGGACGCGTGACGGCTCGCGTTTGATGCGCCATTAACACAACAATTTTACTTTCCATCCTCCGTCTTCCTGGCTCTTCTCTTTCAGAAAACGCGCGCGGACTGTTTTAAAAAAGAGACTGTCTCTAAATTTATTTATTTTCGGGTCAGTAATGCGCCGCCAGCTTCAAGTTTGACAATAAGTAACTGAACCTGTCTTCTGCTGCTCTTCCGTTTGTCGGTGCCAGCGGGTGCTGGATCTGTTCGTCTTCCGCATACTTTCTTGCGACCGGAGGACATGAGCAGCTCTGCTTCATTTCGAATGGCGTCCATATCCCTCGAGTCAGAGGCCATGACGTCATAATTCGCACTTGCACGCAACCACCATGAGCTCCCAGCGCACCACACGAAAGGTGGGCATTATTATCAAGTCAACACTGTGTACTGATTATGTAGCGTCCCGTCTCTGAATACGACGAGGCATGGGAGGATTTGACGGACGGCGAAGGAAAACCAAATTCCGGCCTTGCGCACACAAAACAAGAAATTATCGAAGAATTTGTTTCCAGCTCGAGGACTCGGAGCCCGGCTCGGAGCACAGCATCAAACCGTACCAGTCCTCGGAAGCGTCGATTCAAGACTACCCCCAGTGCCCCTACGTCTAAAAGGGTATCTCCACCGACTATCCAGCCACAGAATGCGAAAAGAGCATGGCCCACCGTCGGCAACGTGCTTGATGGTAGCATTTTTGTCGTGGGATACATCTTGGACGTCCTCAAAACGGCCATACTGCTCCTCCGTAAACCTCTATCCTTCCTCGTCTTCTTGTGGATGTTTGCCTTCATCCTGAATCGAATATCCCATACCCTTAGAGCCGCGTTCTCCCCACTCTGCTACATTCCCGGCATCTCCAGGTCTAGCCTATGTCTACCAGATGGCTATGCGGCCCCATCTAACAATCCCCGATCTCCTAAATGGGCAGATTATCCGACGCTCGTTGACGTACAGAGTGCTACGATCGAGCAGTTATTGGACGAATCAAGCTCCGGTTCAACGCTTGCGCTTCAGATTAAGAAAGCGGAGATGGCTACCACCGACTTGGTCACGCTCATTCGCGTTAGCGACTTGAAAAGCCGAGACATGCTCGGAGACTCCCTTCGGCAGTTCGTAGACGATGCGCGAATTGCCGGAAGAGCCTTGAATAAACTCAATGCCAAAGTTGCAGGTGCAGTTGACGGGTATGTCTATTAACAGCGCCTATTTCCTATTGCTCAAACGTATATCTCTACAGGATCATGGCCGTCAACGACTATGCGCTTCAAACAATTGAAGCGGCACATTCCGAGTCTCCCCCTTCTATTCTCGGACAACTGATTCCATGGACGGCCCCGAAACCCAAGACTGATCTCATCTTATCGACATTCGAGGACTCCATGAACTACCTGTCCTTCACAATGCAGGGCCTTGTTCTCGAGTTTGAGCTGAATCTCCAGAACTTGAATAAGCTGGAGGAGCAGCTCTCGGTTCTCCACGAATTTGTCTCACGCGAAGATAATTCTATCTCGTCGGCCAAATCCGAACTGCTTGGCGAGCTCTGGACAAAGGTCGGCGGGAATCGGCGACAGTTGCGAGGATACGAGCATCACCTCCAGCTACTGAAAGGCCTTACCGAATATCGGAAACAAGCCTTGGTTCACGTCGTCTCTGCATTGCAGACGCTGACGCAGATGAGCGAGGATATCGAGAATCTGCGGGAGAGGGTTGCTGCTCCAGAGCTCGCCGGTTCGCGGATCCCTGTCGAAGTCCACATCAGAAGTATCCAGAACGGGTTGGACCGAGTGAAGGAGGGTAGATCGAAAGCGAAAGTGAGAGAGAGCGAGGCTTTGAAGAAGATTATGGGATCGGACATGTAATGTTGCCATTTTGTATACATATTGTATTACAAGTCCCTGCAGTAGGTGTATTTTATCTAGTTATTAGACCCTTATGATATGGTATTCCAGAACGCCTATTAACCCATGATTGACTAATATACAAATCGCTATTCCCAGCGTCGACATTCTCGGAAGGCTTTTCTGGCTTTAGTCACGCAGATATGCCCCCACCACGAAGCTCGAGTGCTCCTTAGCACCTCAGATAATGTAAGGACTGGCGTTATGAACCTCCTCTGTAAATGGCAGCCCTTGACAACTCTCATACCAATATCCAGCCCTTCGAAGTACGCACCCTGGAGGAAACCTGTTATTCCACGCCCGTCAGTACCCAGCAGAATTCATTAGGAAGGACCTAATTGCCCACCGAAATACTTCTGACTCGTCCCCTCACCAGAGAACCAAAGTCGCGTCCCAACGTTTGCACGGAGATTGGTGTGATGCGGGCTCACAAAGCCCGACGGCCAGTTGGTGTAGCTACCACGGTACAGCGGGTCAGAGAACCACCGCGGGAAGAAGAACGCCGTCGGGGTGGGGATTGTGGTATTAGGGAACATTGTCTGCAGGACGTCGAGGAGTTCAGCCTGAACGTCCGTGTCGGACATTGCTTCAATGCGCTCAGAGTAGTCACCCTGCCAAAAAAAAAATGAGCGAAGGAACACGCCATGGAAATGCCCATTGTACCGTCACAGTAGCAAAAATTATGCCGGAACCTGGGAGGAAGCCTTCGAGATCAAGGCTCTGCCAGACGGGATACAGTTGGATTGCTCATGTGGAATAATATCATATGGAATAACCGTCATATGGAATCACTTTTAAGCATATCCCATGTTGGGATAGGGGAATATTCCACCCACCGTCATCTGGAATATGGAATAGCCCTGGAGCCTTGGTTTAGGCTGATATTCCATTGTGCGGGTGGCCAAAATGGTAATTTTGAGCCAAACTTGCCATTTTGGGGAATCTCTTGCATGGTGAAATTGCTGTTTCAACCATTATATAGTCCCATTGTGTCCAAATAATTGATTTATTGCCATCTTTTCTCATCATGATGCCTATTAAAACCACTAAAGGGATGTATATGCATGAATTCTGTGCTGACAGGGTGCAGGAAGTTGAGAACATGATAATTTAAACAAAATCCTCATTTTTCTTCAACTAGACAGTGGTGCTAGAGGTTTCAAAACAAACTGATTTCTTTATTGATTGTGGAATAACCATCATATGGAATAGCCTCGGGCCCTGTCCCGATGGTATTCCATATGAGCAGTTCTACTGTACCTGCCGCGCTCTCTATCCGCGTATAAAGCAAACTAACCTTGTGTCAAATTATAGCAACGCAAAGAAAATAATGCGCTGCACCTGTGTATCAAACCAGAATTTCTCGTCGAATTGCAGAAATATTTTCGTGTACGTCCCCTACTGCTCATGAGTCACAGCCGCGTAAAAGTAAAATCGAGACCTACCATTGTCATACTTTGGATCGCCTCCTGCTTCCACATAGGGAGCGGCGGCTCGAAGAGCACATCATCGTTCTGCAGGACGCCTAAGCTGAAGGTTGTAATAGCATAATCTGCGCCAATGCTGGTGCCGTTTGCAAGTGTAACCACAACGCCGTCGTCCGAGTGAGCAATTGTGCGCACAGTCGCATTCAAAAGAACCTGTTCCGGAGTGAGGAACGTGCGCGCCTCTGCCTCGATTAAATGCTTGAAGCCGCGCTGGTCAATGGAGAGCAAATTGGCGTCAGAGAAACCGCCTTGATCAACATCGTACGTGAAGTTGTTCGCCTAATAAAGCATAAGGGTACAGAAAAGCCGGGGAGATGAGCAGGCACTTGCCCAAGACGATGCGATCCAAGAAGTCTGTTCAGGAGTTTGCGCATACTCCCAGTCCTAACGCAAGTTAGACGGTACGAGATCCATTATCTTGGAAAGATACTTACAAACTTAATAACGCATGGTCATGAATAAGACGCCTCTTCGAACAAAATGCGGAGTTCACCCACCATGTAGTACTCTGACGCCATTTCCTGCGGCGTCTTTGGTTTTGCCCCGACGAGCGCGTATCCCGTGCGGCACGTCGAGTCCACCTGTTTCGTTGATACTCTCGCACCTATCATGAAAAAAATATGTTTTGTGTCGTCTTGAGCGAATGCGTACCCACCTCCAGCGATAGTCAAATTAGTATACGCGTCGACGGCTTTATTGAAGGTCTCAAAATAGTCCACAGGACCCGTTTCATCGTACGTCGCTATGTTCAATCAGTTGACATAAACCTATATCAAGCAAGGACACGACCCACTAATAGAATCGTAAAAATCACTCTCCACTGCCTCGAGCCCGTGTTTCTGCGCAAGGGTCAGGATCGGGTTCGCAGGTCCAACTTGTCCTCCTGCATGCCCTGTATCCAGTTCGCGCCGAGTTCGATCGTTGCGCGTCGGCCGTCGGCGCCAAACTCCCTGCTATGCAGCCGCCCGCCGAGCTCGTCGCGGGCCTCGACGATCAGAAAGTCATGGATGCCCTTCTCGTGCAGGCTGCGCGCCGCGATTATGCCCGCGACACCACCACCGAGGATGAGGACACTCTTGTGGTTCTGTGGGGCGGGGGCAGCAAACGCGAGGACAGCTGGGACAGCAGCGAAGAAAAACCAGAAAGGAATGTGTCCCATAGTGAGCGAGGGGTATTGTAAAAACAATTATTAGATGGATGTACCTCAGGCACATCTGCGGTTCCTTTATGTGCGATCTTGAGGTCTTAGAGGCCCCTGTGCTCCCCTGGTCCGCCCTGATCAGCCTCAGACTCAACTTGGTTCCGAGAAAATGGAGAAGAAAAACAACCTACATTATATATCCGCTCTGGTGCGTCCAATAAACTCTTGAAGTCTGGGGTAAATCCCATACCGGAGATTCTGCTTGAAGTAGCATCAACTGAGGCGATTCATTCAGGATCATTGCGCTGTCGACGTTGTGGGCAACAATGCGGGGGATGGCACTGAGACGAACGTTCTTGATTAGAACAGGAAACTAGCCGCAATAGAAAGCGAAACAACTCACAAAAGCGGGATCACAGCCGCATTCGAGAGCAGTGCTCGGCCACATCGGCTTTGGGTTTGAGGTGTACTGCATCAATTAGATTTGCCAATTCAAGCGGATAGAATGCTTCTGCAGATTGAGTTTCATTATCCCAAAACGCTCCCCAAAAAGAAAAAGAAAAAATTGCCCAAGCCTGGATAGGGGCTTTGCACCGCCTCTGGCGATCATTGCCGCGCCAAAAATCTGTCAATCAAAGAATTTATGATCGGCTATGTCTAGACCGGCTTCAGTGCAATGATTCTTTTGAGTGAGGACAGTGCTCGGAGATGCCGGGAGAAGATTATGCTGATGCTGCTCAACTGTTGGTTGAGACTCGAGGGCTTGAGAACAGCGCGATTGTATTGTTTTTTTTTTAAACAACGACGGATTTGTGTTCGAGTGCAGTGATGGCGCTCCGAGATGATGATACCTTGGACCAGATTATACCGATGTGACTGTGCGGGTCGATAAATATAACTGAGCGCTTGGGACTGTGTTCCGTTATAGACGTCCAGCTGCCGTGAAATATGCTTGCACGGGTTACACACTGGCGGAGGCCGCGTTTCTCCACGACAGTTGGCCTTACTTGAAATCCAATGGGCTGATTGTCGCGTCAACGGCGAACGAGTCCCAATCCGTGTGCGGCCCAGAATGTTCGACGTGCAAAATCAGCGCATGCCCTTTTGCAGCGGCGTCGCAACTCCGACCAATGCACCGCCTTTCTGACATGCGGTGGGTAAGCGGGACGACCCAAGAACGAGCACGGAATTAGCCTAAAAAAGTGACTAGTCGATCGAGCAGTGCCAAGCCGAAGGCAGGTCAAGACTATTGTTGACGCGGTCCCATTTTTCGAACATGCTGAGTTGTAGCATACTGAAAAATCCTCAAGAAAAATCGGCGTTGACTGGATATCGGCGACACATGGTAAATGGACCTACAAAGTGTCAAAGTTGGGCTGTGCGACGAAAAGAACAATGCCAGTGAGAAAGTACACAGCCACCCAGCCAAACGAGCTTCCTCCCGAGTTCAATTTGCACGCAGCTTGGAATATGTAAATTCTTCACACCACGTTGATTCACGTGGCAAGCATGAGGTTGGGACGGAACAAGAGAGACGGAGATACTTACAAGTGGAGAAAGAGGGTTGTGAACTTGGTTGTAACTGATTTGTTTCCTGCCTGTCGCCGCGTGATTGACAGCCGGACGCCATAATAGGGCTCGGCAGTGCGCTGCAGCTTCACATCATGTCCTCTTCCATTGCGCACTCAGTCACCCGGGTGGGCTCCCCTCCCATTCCCTTTTCTAACAACGAAACCCGCTTCAGTTCGGCGTCGAAACGATATCGAGAATCTACCCACTTAATTCCCACCCCCGGCGTCGACAAGAATCGACCAAAACGATATGTGTGTGCGACACGCTTGCCGTGAAATTATCTGCTGAGTTTCCTCAGGACCCGGTCGAGTTCTGGCTGCCAGTGGTCGTCGGCACCCCATTGCTTATGCTGATACTTGGTGTTGCGCTCGAGATTGGGTATGTACTCTCTAATCCATTCCGAGTGCCGGAGTCTGGCGGACTGACGATATATGGCCTGCAGCATCCAAATATCTTACAAGAACGGTGGTCAGTGCGCCTTTCCCCATACTGAGCGCAATGAAGCCGACGTCGCCGACAGGATTTGCTGTGCCGCAACAGAATGTGTTTTCCATAGTGTCCACCCAATTTTTGCTGGTGCGTTAACTGTTTATCGACATTAGCATTTGACTCATGCTCTCTCCGCGTCCAGGCCTTCTTCCCTGGCCTGTATGTCGACCTTTGCCACGTACGCGCGCCCATTTGACCTATTTTTGGCCCAGATTCGTTCTCCCCGTCGGTTTTATGTGGCGCGTTCTAGATTGGATGCTACGAGTGTACCAGGTAACAGTGAGAGCCTATATATCTTGACGACCTAACTAATTACTTCCAGCCGTATGTCACAATGTCGAGGGGCAACGCTACCGCCGAGGAGAGCGTATTATTGGACTATGTCCGTTTATCACATTCTACTTTGTTAGCTTTACTCATTTGAGTTTAGGTTTCCCTTGGGTAACCTTTCTCCTTTATTTTGCTATACCATTCTCACACTGCGTAGACCGACCCTGTCTATATTCCGCTCGCTCAAATATAACCACAGAGTCATCTTCTGGTCTTCACTACTCGCGACCTCGACATACATCTTCCAACCCCTCGGTATGTACTCCCACGTCCTCCCAGACGTAGACCGAATTTTTGTTTTGTAGCTGGATCCATCTTCCAACTCCAGACACGAAGCCAAACGCAAGGTGAACGAGGCGTTGAGTGTCTTTCGCATACAGCTCTCTTATTATATTCACAGATACCCATGCACAAAGTATCCGAAGCTTGGGTCTTGCGCCCGATGTTAAGCAGCTCAATGCGTTTGCTGCCGCAGCTGGAGTGAGTTGAGAGCTCAGAACAGCCTTGGGACATCGCCGCTGATCCGTTTGTCAGTTTGTACAAGCCGCGGTTTTCAACAAACTGCCAGACCCGCCATTCATCATGCGCGGATGGTCCACGGCGGAGTTTGTGGTCGGTTTCCGTCGCTTTCTGGTCTCATGCTTGTCCTTATTGAGTTGTCCCAGTTCCCCACTGATACTGGCCTCAACGGAACAATGACGGTCAATACGACTGGCATCCGTACCAATTCCAACTGTTCTAATCCAGTAAGTGCACTGCAAGGATGTCAATGACAGAAGCTCATACCGGTGAATAGACAGCGAACCCTCAAATCACGGCCAACTCCATATCTTCGACTTCTCTGGATGGCTGTACTCAGAATGTGACGTTCGATCCTACTGTAGGTGCTTGACATTTCGTGTATCCTATTTGATCCAGAATTCTTTTCTCAGATTACGGACCTGCAATATGGTGTCGCTGCTGCCCCATGCGCCTCGAGCGAGAGCCTTGGACTCGACTTCCAGCCTGTCGTTTTTTGGTGAGTGATGAGGCGAAACATATCCACCTGGCCTAATATCACATGGATAGGTTTTATCAGAGACAGGCGGACAATACGGAAGAAGCCCGAACGATATTCTGTAATCCGACCATGGAGTTGTTTTATATCAAAGCTGCCGCGGATCTCAGTAATGGGGCGCTCACTTCAGTTATATCGTCAACAACTACACGGCATCCAACAACATCACTGGTCCGCCGCTCAATAACGTTCCTTACAATGCGTGCGTGCGACCAGGTGTAGGAATTCCTGTGCTAACTTCAAGTATCTGTAGGGTCATATTTGAGCCAAGTCCGGACCCGTTCGTCCAAGCACGCGCCAACGGAACGAAAGTCGGCGTTCCAGGGGCCATATTCCGATCTGCGTTGCAGCAGCCAAACGGGCTGCAGTCTGTCTTTGACTTGCCGAACGGATTCACGGATCTCACGAACACGGTCTATGTCAGTTTATGTTCCCTTCCCACTCGGACTTTTTCACTTAACCACATAATAGACCCAGCATCTCGCGATCACCGCTAAATCCATCTATTTCGTGGACCAGAATAATACGCTATCTGCGGTTCAGTCCTCACTGGTTCCTCGACTGTGGATCGAGTGCGTTAGCCTGCGTCGAGTACCTTCGTTTCACCATTAACATGTTATGCAGTCCATTCCCAGCCCACTGCCTTTCGTTCCTCCTCTTCGCATCCGGATTCCTGGGTGTATTCCTGCACCTCATCAACAGGCGGCAACGGCGGAACCTTTACTTAACAGCCCCGCCCGGCACTATTGCTGGTGCCGTTGCGCTGACATCGCGTTCCGGGTTTGGAGACCTTTTGTTGCCGTGCGTTTTATATTTGGTCTTTCTACTTTTTAATTTTTTTGACAAATGCGGGCTGCAGATATGACGACCTTGCGACGATCGAAAAGAAGCTGGATGGGCTGCGGTTCCGACTGGATAAGCGCACCGGGGCGATCCTCGCAGACGAATACGAGCCGACAGGAGACACGTCGTTCCGCGGGCCGGACGACGCGATGATGTCGCTGCTGGGCCACAACCGCGAGGCGATGCAGTCGTCGTCGCAGCTTGCGCAGCAGGCGGCGCTCGAGGCGGCGACGGGGAGGAAGCCCGTATGATAAATAGACTTTTTCTCGAGAGACTCTAGGCATGAACGGACCTGTGTAATTATGTCGTATATACTCGCTACCGTAGTTACAATACTGTTTTCTTTTGGTTTCCATTGCAAGCTATGATTATATAATATATTGCCATCAAATATCCGTGATCAAATTTGTAGTCCAACCTCGCCTCTATTGTTGTCCTTTCTCTTCATCTCCCTTTGACCTCTAATGTATGTGGCCTCGTTTCTTACGTCTGCGGACGCGATAAGAACGCGTTCCCTTTCATCCTGTGCCTTTATACGTCGTCCTGACCAGTTCTATCCAGCATGCGTGAAATTGTGCACCTGCAGACTGGACAGGTAACTTGTGCTCTCTTTCCTGTCAGTTTCAACGTTCTAACCACTTACAACTCTCAGTGTGGCAACCAGATTGGTGTGTCTTTCAGCGACCCATTGGTCGCTGTTTCGTGCTGAACGGTTGGTTGACTAGGTGCCAAGTTCTGGGAGGTCCTTTCGGACGAGCACGCAATCGGTGGCGATGGGGTCTACACTGGCGACAACGACCTCCAGCTTGAGCGGATCTCGGTGTACTACAACGAGGTCGGCGGGAACAAGTACGTGCCGCGCGCCGTCTTGATTGACCTTGAGCCCGGGACGATGGACTCGGTTCGCTCGGGCCCCCTCGGCGGCCTTTTCCGCCCCGACAACTTTGTGTTTGGCCAGAATGGTGCCGGAAACAACTGGGCGAAAGGACGTGAGTCATTCGCGTCTTTGTTGTCGTGTTTGTGCTGACGCGCGCTGCAGACTACACAGAGGGAGCTGAGCTCGTAGACTCTGTGTTGGATGTTGTGAGGAAGGAGGCCGAGGGCACTGACTGCCTTCAGGGTCAGTTAACTGTTCGCCCGCTCTCTACGTCCTAATTTCTTGCAGGTTTCCAAATCACCCACTCCCTGGGAGGAGGAACTGGGTCTGGAATGGGTACCCTTTTGATCTCCAAGGTTCGCGAGGAATACCCCGACCGCATGATGTGCACGTACTCCGTCGTTCCCAGTCCCAAGGTCTCTGATACCGTTGTTGAGGTGGGCTCGCTATATTCCTGTAACATTGTCTCACGCGCGTGTGTTAGCCGTATAACGCGACTCTCTCCGTCCACCAGTTGGTCGAGAACTCCGATGAGACCTTCTGTATCGATAACGAGGCCCTCTACGACATCTGCTTCCGGACGCTGAAGCTCTCGACGCCGACCTACGGCGACCTGAACCATCTCGTTTCCTGCGTCATGTCCGGCATCACCACCTGCTTGCGCTTCCCTGGTCAGCTTAACTCTGATCTGCGAAAACTCGCCGTCAACATGGGTCAGTCCTTTTCACATCTTGTTCTGCATACGGCTGAAACAATAATTAGTGCCCTTCCCGCGTCTCCACTTCTTCATGACCGGTTATGCTCCTCTGACCGCCCGCGGCAGCGCCCAGTTCCGCGCTGTGAGCATCCCCGAACTGACCCAGCAAATGTTCGACGCCAAGAACATGATGGCCGCCTCCGACCCCAGGCACGGACGCTACCTCACCGTCGCCGCCGTCTTCCGCGGCAAGGTTGCCATGAAGGAGGTCGAGGAGCAGATGCAGAACGTCCAGAGCAAGAACACGGCATACTTTGTCGAGTGGATCCCGAACAACGTGCTCACCGCGCACTGCGACATCGCGCCCAGGGGCTTCAAGATGGCCGTGACCTTCATCGGTAACACGACGTGTATCCAGGAGCTGTTCAAGCGCGTCAGCGACCAGTTCACGGCCATGTTCAAGCGGAAGGCGTTCTTGCATTGGTACACCCAGGAGGGCATGGACGAGATGGAGGTATGTGGCGATTGTGAAACATTCCTGCACTGTTAACATGTCCCGCATTTTCTAGTTCACGGAAGCCGAGTCCAACATGCAGGATCTCGTCGCTGAGTACCAGCAGTACCAGGACGCCACGTGGGTCGTCCATCTTCCTTCCTCGCGCCTACTGACTTGTTTATTAGCGTCGAGGAGGAGGGCGAGTACGAGGAGGAGCTTCCCGTCGAGGAAGAGTAAACGAATTCTTTCTGGATTTATGCTAGAACTGGTCCCTGGCCTATTATACCACCGCGACAACCCGCTCTTTCCGCCTTTACAACGTCGCTGTCTGCGACATGCATTTACGATTCTTCACGTTTACGGTACACGCCCCGTTATTTCTTCTGGTTATTTTACGTCTTGTGGAACAAAAGCGAGATTTTCTTCGCAATCCCTGTCTGAATCTCTGGATGAGCGAGTAAATGTTGCAGTTATTGAGGCCTGCCTAAGCGCGGTGGACTAAGGTAAGCAGTAATTCTTTTACTTGACGCAAGTACTTGAAGACGATGGTGAAACTCCTCATTTCAACGTACGGCAGCCATCGTTAATTCATATGTATATTCATAGCGATGGTGGATACAGTCATTTAGTTTTAGAAATATATTTAGAAACTTGTGGGCCAGACGAGGATTTAAACATTAGCAGGAAGATCGCGTAAAAGCCCAGTGTGGTTCAGCAGGACGAGCTAGAACTACAGACACTGCAGGTAAAGGAGCCAGGCAGGCTTTGCAATACAATTATTAACCAACGGCTTCACTGCAGCCAATTGCCTGCCGAATGGACTTTTTACGTTCGTCCTGAGCACCCGCTCCATACTGTCGGTTCGGGTAGTAGCGGTTACAGTACTCGCGTAATTCGTTTGCGGACAAGTTTTCTATAGCGTCGATATCGGTGAGAGGCGTGGGCGTCTGTCGCGCGTTGAGTGAGTAAGTACACAAGCCACCCATTCCAACTCACATTGGTAGCTACTGAAGGAATTTTCCCATCCGGGAAGGGCACAATTGCGAACGGTGTCCCCTTGCCATCGGCCAATTTGATGTTGTGATTCTACATGCATGGGACCGTCTTAAGAAAGAGAGGGGTAGAATTGTATGATTTGCTGTACCTTGCGTGTAAAGATTGACAGCTCGTCAATCTTGGCTTCGATGGGGGCGAGCAATGGAGGCAATACGACTTGTAGTGCTGCCTGTAATGCTGCCTGTAAAGCCACTTGTAGGCCTAACTGAACAGGCGTCGCCTGCGGAGCCGCGGGTAAAGCAGCCGGTAAAGAATCAGCGAGCCGTCAGACAGTGGCATGAGGGACAGCGGAGCATAGAGCTCACCACTAAGTAGCGCGTTCCTCTTGTAGTACATGGGGTTGACTACATCTTGGTCGGTGGGCGGATCCTGAGCAAGCGGAGGAAGGTCGACATTCCCCGCTGTGCGATCGGGGAGAGGAACAGTGGCCATAGTCGTCCGAGACGCGAGAAACGAGCGGATTGAGCTTGTCAAGAGGATAATATCGATAAAGATTCAACTAAGAGTCGAGTTCTTCAAGTTGCTAGTTGTGGTGGTTGATCCCATCGCGATGATCGGCAGAGGCGGTGCAAAGCCCATTTATTTTCGACCAAATCCGCCTACATATCTGACCAGCGACCCTTCCAACATTTATTACACGGCCGCGATACAGCTGAGTACTTCTTTGTCCGGCAACTTCTGGATCGAGATCCACCAGAAGCGCCACTCGAATCTACTGCATGACGCCTAGATTTTTTTTATGCGTGCAAAATCGCCTTAATTGACAAGAAAATTTATCGGACATTCCGGACATCGATGAACACTTGGTCGAAATAGTATGCCATCTCGTGAGACACTTGACCGATTCTATGGACCGGTTCCCAGGCTTCAAGGACTTCGGGCGTCGCGGCTATCCGGCGCCATTACTATACCGTACAAGCTTTTGGGACCAGTGGAACTTTGTCTATCAGGCTCTATCCCTCGAGTGGCCCCATGCACCAGAGAAAGTTGTGGATATGTAAGTATGGTCCACAAACTGAGCCAAAATTTTACCATTTGTAGCTTTTGGTGGGCTCGATGGCGTTGGTTCACTTTTCACATTCACAGTCACCCTGGAAAATCGTGTTGCTATGGTTTGTGCAATTTTATTGAACCTTTTTTTTGGCGTGTGGGAGTCGACTGTTTCCATACGGTCTATGGTTACGGTTATACGAGTCCACCGTATCGTACCGTAAGGCCCTCCGAAGCGCTCAATTTACGGTTACGGTACGGGTTTTTAAAAGTTCGATGGCGAGCGAGGGCATCGGCTATGGAATGCACCTGGACGCTCCACGCAACTGTCTCCACGCAACTGCGAAAAGGTGAGAAAATGGTAATTATGGACGCCGTTCACTGACGTAAATACCGTATCAGTATGACCCCAAAATCAGACCCATAAAAGGCCGTAATTTATACGGCGCAACAGTATACGATACGGTGGAGATCCCTGGCTTAGCTGGCATATTTTTTGCCAAAGCTTGAGCGCTCGAGCTTGCAGCCTCTTGCAGTGTTGAAGCAAAGAGAAGGATAGGGGTAACTACTAGGGATCCGCTGAAAGCGCAAATGCTCGCGAAGAAGACAGAGGCCCAATCACGTCTCTTGAACTCAAAACACCAGCACGCTAAATATCCCGCCTCGCCAGACTTTGCGTCGCTGGACTCTGTCACTGTGAAACTGCTATACCCGAAGACGCACCATAGGTATGCATGTTGTTCTCCAAACCTTTGAATCCAAGTTACGTGGTTGGAATGTCGTTCGAACCGCGGCTGGGCAATGACCCTGATTCCTTGACAAAATATCTGCATAGCATCCTAAAATGTCCTATACGCTGCTGGTCTTCGCTTATCGCGTTATATTTTCGCCACCGTCAGTTTGGCCAAACCGGCTGGTTCAAGTCTTGACCTACAAAATTGCTTGCATTTCTGCACCGTTGCATCAACAGCGCCCTTCCTCTCCTGTGCTGTTTTATATGTGGCCCAGTCCAAGCTTATATGAAATCTGCTGTTGGATGTCAAATTCTCCAGCCTTGTCAACACTACTAGTAATGATTAAATATCTCAACACTCGCTCCTTCAGGCTACTTTCGCAACGCCAGTAACCGAGAAAGATCTACACTACCGAGTTTAGGCTCGCGCGCGTTTTTACACAAGACACATTCTTTGTCCTTCATATAGGTCTTGTCGGTGTGCACTGTTCAAAACCAGAAGTGCCTTTGGCTGTTTTCTGGCGTACTGTGCTGCAATTTCCTAACATTAGACTACAGTGAACTCCAGGTCTCTGCAGCTTATCGATGGTGGTGACCCCGGGCCATCGTGATTGAACGACGACCCTTAAAATATTAAAATCAAGTGAATAACGTCTAGGCGGCGATCACGCGATCACCTTCCTTTCCTTTCCGTCTTACTTGACTCTTGAGCTTGAGCGCTAGGGCACTTGAGCTCCGCCCAACACTTGGTTCGGACTCCCTTATTCGAAATCACTTGCCGTCGGCCGAATGTCTGACCATAGTTCTGCCCCGTCTACCTCGTCTGTTCCTCCCTTGGTTGACAATCTCAATTTGGTCACACTCGCGTCCCTAGCTACAGATTCGCGGAGTAGCGACATAGCATGTGTCGTCGATGCGGTGCCGAAAGTTGGCGCGTTTAATGTCGTCTATTTTCTCGAATTCTCCGATGGTGTTCGCTGGGTTGCGCGTATACCCATCGTACCGTGGTCTGAAGCGCTCAGAAAACGAATGTCTCTGGACCGAATTTCCCTCGATTTCATCGGGGCCAAGTACGTTCTCTCGCTTTCAGCTTCAACCACTCAGATGATCACCGACCCGACTACAGCACAACCATACCCGTCCCGAGAATCATAGACTGCCAGATAACAGAGAATAATGTCCTTGGTAGGCCATATACATTCATGACATTTCTTCCTGGAACCCAGCTGGCAAAGCTTTGGTTCGATCCGGCGTGGTTCACCAACCAGCGCAGAAACACGGTCTTCCAGGCTCTCGCGGGCCTCATGTCGCAACTTTCAACCCATGAATTTTCCAGCATTGGCCAGTTGGACATTGATCCAAGAACGCACGCGCACTGCGTTGGTCCATTTTACCCAGACCTCGGCACCATTAGTGAAGGCGAGACGTGTCCAGAACCCATCTGCGGTCCTTATCAGAGCACCCACGTCTATCTCCAAGACCAGATTGCGGACAAACTCGAGAAGGAAACGAGAACGACGGTTATTTCGGAGCTTCAGCTGCTTCGGACGTTTGCGGGCATGATCCCTGATTCAACCTTCGATGGCGCGCCTTTTTTCCTCTCACATCCAGATTTTGGCTGCCAGAATATTCTCGTCGACGCGGAGGGGAATGTCACTGGCATCATCGACTGGGATGATGTAGCTATCGGTCCGCGCCAAAGCGCCTTTGCGCGATACCCCTCGTGGATTACCAGGGATTGGGACCCTCTCATGTATTGCTATCGCAAAACTTCCGACGTAAACCTCCTCTCGCTCATTTACGCCCCTGCTTAGACTGACTAGCTGACAGAGCGGCGAAGACCTGTCCCGCGAAACGCAGCAAGAAGATTCCCCCGAGACGCTCTCGCGTTTCAGGGACGAGTATCTCGCCGCTTTCACTCGCCTAAATCCTTCTCATGGGCGGCTCACGCGCTACTCCCATTTAATAGAAGCACTCGAGATTACAATTTCGCACTCGTTTACCCGCGCTGACATCCTGGACAAGTTCACCAAGTATGTCTGTGGAGGAAACGACGAGGATGTGGAGTTTTTGTCATTTGTAACACTTGCACGTCGTCTTTCAAAAGGCAGTTGGGTGCGGGACACGGTCGGAGAGGAGAAACTTGTGGCAGGTGGAGAATATGTTTGAAAATGATGTATCTACCATTCAAATTTTGTAAACTTTGACTCGAGGAAAGAGTTTGACATTTGTATTGCAGGAGGGTGTGTGTGAACCACGGTCGAAGGCCAAGATCAATTACGTATAAATCTATTTTAGGCTTGATGTTCGAATCCCTTTGTTGAACTACCTTCTTGGTCTCAAAACGCTGGCATTTGTCTGAACACACGTCTCCTGACGCAATGGCATCGCCAGAGGCAACCTACTCACAACGCGCAAGGGAGTGGCAAACTACGCCCTTTATCGCAGAGTGGCTAGAAAACACATTCAACCAATGTACTTCTCCAGAGGGGAAGGTGAAGTTCGAAAATTGGTGAGTACCCGTTGATTTCAGACACATTCCGAAGAGTATCTCCCTGGCGCTGATTCTTTCAACTTTCACTCTCTCAGGGCCGTCACGAAATGGGGTCTACAAAAGGGCCAAGAAATGATCAGGGATTGCAACAAGCGCAATCCTCGAGGGAAGTGGGTACCTGATAACTCGAAAAATCTATCTTCTGGGGAAAAACGGGAATTGATGTGGAAAAGTTCTGCTGTAAGAGATTTTACTTTACTCCACATACTGACCAGTCTCAAAATGTTCTCAGGCATTTTACGGTGAAGAAGGTTATGTGTATCGGCGCGTATATTCTGAATCACGATTCTGCTTAGGTGTTACGCTCAAGGCCATGCAGAATTGGCATCAGTATGCGTGCATATTTTCTTTCGTGAAATCCAGAGAGAACAAATATGCTTACTTGTCTTTCAGGGCCGAGAGTAATCTCTTCCAGCCTGAACGTAAGAAACCCGCTCCGAAGCGCCGGGCCGGCGAAAGTTCTGGCCAGTGGATGTCGGTGCGTCCGAATCTAGCTTGCCAATTGGGATGCTTTTTCTAATTTGCGGATTTCACAGAGAGTCAACGGTATGTTTAGTCTTGCGTCGTTGGCACCACTCATGGACTTTTTGTCGCTTGTACAGAAATGGTTCGTATTCTACTTGACTTGTCAGGGCCGATACAAACGATTAAAACGCTGCACAGCTCCTAGATGGACACAAACTCCCCAATATCGACTTCGAGATTGCCCGCCGCATCGCCATCTCGGAATACGACAAGACCCGAGACACTCTAGAACGTTGGAGAACGGATAGGCAACTCTTCTTCGCGGACATCTTGAGTCGAAGCAAGAGTATTATTCCTTCACCTCAGGTTTTGTCGATGGATGAACAATCCAGGTGGGTATACTGACGTTCATATGTTAAGTTGCCCTAAATTGTGTGCAGGCAGAGAATCGCCATGGACGACGCCTTCCGCACGCGTGTCATATTCCTCACTGTCAGTTCTAACTCGCTCCTTCACCGACCTAGTACTAAAGCAAACTTTCTGCTACAGATGGTGCATCTTGCGTGGAAAGATGCGGCGGAGCTTTTCGAACATCTGGCCGAGAAGGGTCTAAACACTGCTTCCGCCGTAGAGCGGGCATATCAGAGGGATAGCACCCTTCTATGGCGCTTCATGTCTGTTATCAATCGAAATGGCTGGATGGCCCGCAAGATGTGGGCCAACTTTTCCCAGCTGGTTGTCTCGAGCGAGCACTTTCAACCACTGTTCAAAACCTGGCGGGTGCGTGTTTTTTCGGCGCCTTAATCCTTAGGAGTTAACCATTGAATTCTAGGATGATAGTGGTTTCGCCCATATAGATGCTAATGTGGAAGGAATACAGAAACGGATACGCCAACGCACATTTACTACGTTAGATGAGGCAGTTGTCCATCATATGATTGAGATCGCACCTATAGCGAAGGGCTTTTTCCAAGCGATTGAGACTGGTCTGTCGGATAACCCAGTCGAGGCTAAAAAATTCTCCGCTGAGGTCTTCGATGCAATGGGTGACCTGGCTGCTGGTGCGTTCGGATTTCTGCTTTTTTTTTAAAAAACGTACAGCTCAAAGGCACGATTCAGCGTATGAATTTCTCGATCAGTTCAACACCACGCCATTTGGGAACCGTCTGGTTCAATATGCCTCCATGCTTGAGGCGCAAACCGTGGATCACAAACAAATGAGATCTATCATATATTTCATGGATCCTGATAAGCTTCCGAAGGCCGCAGAGGAGTACTGGGACCGCGCTGGTGAAGTGTCTCGCTCGATTCGCGAGATGGAGGGTGTATGGCATCATGAGGCCTGGAAAATGAGCGTCGATCCTCTCTTAAAGTTCATTCAACAACAGCAGGGGCCGAAAGGTTTTAATGATTCGGTGGTGATACCACTGCCTTTGTTCAACGACATGTGGGGTCGGGTCGATGCTTATCTTTGGAATACAGCCAAGAAATTCGATCGGAAGGGTGAAGAGGGACGCGTCGCCAAAGAATTCGGCCTTTTCAACCCAGCAGATCCGAAGCGGCCTATGGCGAGCGAGTTCTTGTTGCGGTCGTTGGATCCTGAATTGGGTATCCCTGTGAAACCGAAGACGACTCCGGCACCGTATGTGCAGAATATACCGGTAGCAGGACCGGGCGACTCGATTGTCCAAAGTGGGTACGCGTATGTCACAGGGTTGTTCAGCGGCTCCGCGCCAAAAGAAAAAGTCAAGACGCGAGGAGAAGCTTTGGCTGAAGAGGAACCTGAAGAGGAGGAGGCAGAAGAGCGACGCGTATTACCTGAAGTACTTCCTTCGGAGTTCAAGATTGGCAAGAAGGTGCTCAAGGTATGTGCTTGTCATCCTTCGATTCTTCCTCCGGTGATACCAATATGCAGCTGTTTCATCGGATTCTCGAACCACCGGAGGAAGAGAAGGAGAATGCGCCGACAAAAGGTCAAGTTCGCTGGGGCGACTTCGAGAATGTCAGTCCTGGACTCGTTTGTCAACATCTATTTATTTACCTGATTTATGGAAGGCGATGAAGCGGATTGGCTTCGAAATCATGCAAACTGCCGGATCGTCCGTGCGCTTCGACCCTCCTGCTTCAACAGCCAGACCGATTACATTCCACCGGGTGCGTTCACTAAAGCTCCGAATTTTTGCAGCACCTCACCCCGCCTCTGAAGCCCCACCCAGACTCACTTCTCACTCCACATGCAATAAAATGGTGCGCTGCTTATTGGTTCCCAATAAAAACAATATTGATTGTGGAATTCAACGCGATCAGGGTTGGTGCCCGCCTGAAGAGAACATACGGTTGGACCACAGCCACCTTCCAGCGTAGCGCTGGAGAGGAAACAACATGATTCCGTCGTTACTTGTATATAGAATATAATCCATAGATGACATCTTGCATCCCGCTCTTTCCTGGTCCAACGGTTTTCGTCTCGCGACGCGTCCACCCATGTGACTCTGACGTTTGGTCACGTGCTGTGACTTTACCTCCAACCGCCGCGAACCTTGAGGTCTTTTCTGCGAGCCGGCCATTTTAAGCAGGTAATCTTTGAGAGCGGCAAGAGCTCCTAAAAATGAAGAACAAGAACAAGCAGACCAAATTCCCCGTCGTATGCGTCTTCCTGTGCCCAGTCCAGCTCTCGTAAATCGCGCCTTCGTCGTAGGCCCGCATAAAGAAGATCATGCAGAAAGATGAAGAGGTCGGCAAGGTCGCGCAGGCCACGCCTGTCGTTATATGTGCGTCCCTGAGCTTATGACAAAGTCAATCATAGTAACAAGACACAAAATGCAGCAAAGGCCCTCGAGCTGTTCCTAGGGCTTATTATCGACGAGGCCAGCAAGGTCACGGTTGAGCGGGGCTCGAAGAAGGTTGAGGCGTACCATCTGTATGCCCCAATTCTTGTCTTCTTTGTCATTGCGCTGAATTCTGGGATGGCGCACAGAAAGCACGCGGTGGACACGACAGAAATGCTCGATTTCCTCAAGGAAATCGTTGAGGCTGTTCCAGATCCTTCCAGCGGAGGAACTATCGATCTGGAGGGCCAGAATGCGGAGAAGAAGAAGCGCGGTAAAGGAAAGAGGGCGGCTGGCAATGGCAACGGAGAGGCCACGACACGGAAGAAGAGAAAGAAAAAAGGCGAAGCAGAGGGTGAGGTGGCGGAGGCGGAGGTAGAGACCAAGTCCGAACCCGACCCCGACGACGCTGAGGATACCAACATGGAAGATCCGGACTATGAGTCGTCGTAATATCGACAGAAGGGTGGTGCAGACGCCGACAGCGACTGGGAGGATAAACGTTTCCCAAGCCGTAGCATCGAACCATCTCGTATTATACGATAAGTGTATTCTGACTGACGATATATCAATGTATTCCCGATGAATGTATTGACACCCTTGTACGATGTACAATTTACACGAGCTCGACGTCTCCCTTTGCGACCAGGTCCGCCACCGCAGCAAATGAGAGCAGCGTAAGGCTGCCTTTGGCGAGGTCGACGGTTTTGCCTCTGCGTAGAATTAACAAAAGAAAGAGACAACAACAAGACCTCCACTCACTCCGGCGTTCTGGCAACAGTTTTTTTGCGTGCGTGAGCAAAAACGGCACGCGTCGTGTCAGGTTCGGTAACTGAAAAATGTATCAGTCATGCGACGAAAATATAATAGGGTCACTCACCCATCGGAGGCATGATGAAATTAGGTATGTCGTCAAGCCCAGCTTGGGATTCCGGAAGACTCTGTAAGACAGAGGCGTAAAAGTGGCGGTCTATTAGGTGGGCGTGCCTATTCACAAACGACGACATTAGAACGAGCAAGATGGCCGGCCTAACCAAGGATCCAACTCGCCGACTGGCATAGTCACGTTCAGCGGCGGTTATTCGAGTTTGAACGTCTTCATTTGCGATAATGTACCGAGCATAGTTTTCAATCTACACGCTTTTGCATGATTACCACGCGTCCAAAGGAAGAAGGACACGGAAGCGTACCTTGAAAAGCCGGGTACGCACATACGAGCGCACGATAAACTTTACGCGTTCGACCTCCGTCTGCGCGAGCATAATTCTGATATGTTCTTCTTCTGAAGTAGATGGATCTCCCCGTAAAAGTTGGATTGTGTCCGACTAGTACAGTACATGAATTGAAGACGTTATCAAAGGACTGGGGATGCTTACCTGTAGTCGGATGTGGTCCAGTAACGAAGACAATAGAACGTCCTGCGCAGGCAGTATGTCTGGGGCGTGTCGCTCGTTCATCCAGTGCCGCGTCAGCTGTTCAAGAGGTGTTTCATCCGGTAATGGCTCCTCGGGAAGATTAGCGACATCGGGCATAGGTTCATCGTCTCGTTCGAGTAGAACGCTCTCAGCGCGACGAGGGATCGAGGGTCCAGATACAGCATTAGAGGTGTTTGGCCGGTTGTATTCCGCTTCCCAGTTGGCGACGCTGGCCATCGCTGGGAGAAACAAACTGAAAGCCAGATCGCGCTTCCACCGGCCCTAAACTAGCACGTGCCCCGGGCCGGGCTTTGAACCTCTTGTGAACCTCGACTTTTAAAGTGGCATCAAGAGTGCGCGGAAATTCGAGAGAGAACCCCGTAGCACCTTGTGCAATCCATTTGCGGTATTAATTGTCGCACAAATTGTGAATTCAAGTAGTAAACAAGTCAGGATTTAGGGTCGCAGCTGTTGCCATACAGGACAAAATCTCGTCTACTCGGGCATGTCTTCAAGAGGACCCTCGTATTTCTTGAGATTGTTGAAGAGCTTGGCCCATCGTCCTCCGTGCCATACCATCATATCCTTCCACAATTCGCTGTCTTCGCCGAAGGCTTTCAGACACCATTGTAGCTCTCCCGCAATCATGAAGTCTGAGAACGAAATCTGGTCGCCCATGACAAACGGAGCGCCTTCGTTCGGGCCTTCGTTCAGCCATCGGTCGACTTTGCCAAAGCCTGACTCGACGTCCTTCCAAGCCAATTTGTGAGCCTCGCCAGTCGGCGTCATGTCTACCAGCTTTTTACCAAACGACACCTCGCGTGTGCGCACAAAATATTCTTCGCTTTTAGGACGCAGTATTTTGGCGACGGCAGGCATGATGTATGAAATCAAAGGCTCTGTCGCGGCTATACGAATGGATTAGAAAAATATAATGTCTCTCTTGGAGAAGATCGCACCGTCATAGGCCACCATGAAAGTTTTCTGCAGCGTGTGAGTCCCTGCAGGAGTTATCTTAGGTGTATCGGGGTATGTAGAATCCAAGTAGTCCGCGATGCGGGCCGAGTCGGAGATGACTTTTCCAGTTTTGGGATCCTGGATGACGGGCAGAGAGTAGTACGGGGTGCCGTTCTTGCGTATCATGGTCGGCTCCGCTCCAATTAACTTGCAGAGGTCCATAATGTCAGGATACTCAATCCACACTGTCTTGTAGGCCAAACCCTTGAAATTTAACGCGTATCTATCGGCCCAGTACGTGTTAGTTTGACTCGGTGAACCGGCTGCTAATCGACGGCACCTGCCTTATTTTCCATGTATTAGGAGACCACGCACACCCTGGAGCCTTGGACGGGATGTCATAGAGGATTATGGGTTCGTTCGACATGGTAGTTCAGTTGAGGTATGGAACAGATACTGAAACGTTATCAAGCCTTATATCAAGCTGCGCAAGAGCTGCGGGTGTCACCCGTCGCAGCGGGTCCCTGTTCAAAAGAGTGGAAATCATGATGAATATATTTCTCAAAGATGCCCGTCGGGAAGAACGCAAAGCCAAGAGATACGCAGGGAGTCGGAACGAGAGGAGTTGCCAGGAGTCCCGTAGTTCGGCCCGGGACGAATCACGATGATTCTGGTTACGCCTGATCCGAGTCAATGCCATCTTGGACACCACCAACACGAGCAGTCGACGACCAAAGACTCAAAAGGCAACTTCACAATCACAGCCTCCCAAAAGCTGTTGAATTTCGTGCCATGGTTGTCGATATCGACCAATTGCCCGCCACAAGTTTGACAGCTCTATTTGTGGATTCAATTTTTTTTCCACTGTTCTAGAATCTATTTTCTAGCCAGTGCTACACCACCTCTCTACGTCTTGAGCTTCCAGCGCCGGAATTCAGCGTGCTCTCCCTTCAGCTTCTCATTGATACGAATCATTTGACTTGCTCCTGGCCCCTCTTCAACATATCAGCCGGGTCTTCGACAGCTGTTCGCACTGCCTCGATAGACATTCAGCTGGTTTAAGCGCACATCTCAGCTGTAGTCCCTATATTTCGAATCCACTGCATCCACCATGCCGTTTGGCGAGTATTCTCTGCCAACCGACACCCTAGCGGCGATTTTGGGCGCATACCCATTCTCCGTTGGACTATTTCGTGAACTGTTGCAGAATTCAGACGATGCGCGCGCCTCCAAGCAGGTGTTCGTTCTGGATACGAGGTCGCATGGAACACAGACGTTGGTCGACCCGAAACTTGCGACCACACAGGGCCCGTCGTTGTTAGCGTATAACGATGCCTTGTTTTCAGAGAATGACTGGGACGCTTTGCAGAGTATTCATCGGTCGTCGAAGAAGACAGACACATCGTGAGCATAAACCTGCTTCTATGTTGCTTATCTCAATCAATTTTTCGCAGAAAGATAGGAAAGTACGGAATAGGTTTCAGGTGCTGTTATCATGTACGCCATATTTGAGATGCATTTGTCAGATAGTATTGATCTCTCCCAAAGGTTACGGACAATCCTCAAGTTCTATCTGGCCCTTCATTGGCTATCCTAGACCCTCATCATCATTTCGCCGAGTCTGGTGGGACCAAATTCGAGTTCACTCCAAAGGCTGCCGAGTACAGCGACCAACTGGATGCGTTCGGGTTCTTTCTTACTCCGGATGCCCGCCACCACGACTTTCCTGGCTCTATTATTCGCCTCCCACTTCGAAAACCCGGGGCGCAGAGCAGCATCAGCTCCAAGACGGTTGACGCTTCAGAAATTCGCCAGCTATTCGAGGACTTCATACGCGAAGAAATCGGGATATCTCTGCTATTTTTGAAGAATATCACCTCGATTGAGGTTCATGAGGTTGACGCGCTGGGCGGTCGGAGATGCCTTGCAAAGAGCAGCATACAGAAGGCCAAAGTAGTGTCCTGGAACGTTGGCGGTGACCGCCACACCGCATTCAAGTGCACCGCGACGGTCGAGACCCCTTTACTCGGCCGCGTGGAGAAGACGTGGCGTATTGCCCACTCCTACTTTCCGGAAGCGTACTCTACTTCCATGTTGTCTCTGCGCCTAGGACAGGATCCGCGACCAATATTATCCAAACATAAACTTCTTAGCGAAATGGCCATCGCAATACCGATGTCGATTCTGACGAGGGAAGAGAGCGCCGGACGCTTGTTCACATATCTTCCCCTGCCACTTAATACTGGTTTTCCATGCCATTGCCACGGTTTATTTGCACTGACTGCATCGCGGCAAAATCTGAACAACGGCGGAGAGATCGGAATCGTCAGAGGTTCTGAGGATAGGTATACTCCTTTTCACACATGATGGTGAGCAGAACGAAATCTAATCATGAATTGCAGTGTCTTGGTGGAATGGAACCGCATTTTATTTGATACCTTTCTCCCCCGCACGTGGGCAGCGCTCCTCAAGGTTCTTGTGCAAGATGACCACCTTGGCGACGTATTCAGAGCGTGGCCTCCGCCGCAATCCGTTGTCTTCGGAGGCGACAGCACGTACTGGCAAACATTACCTGCGAAGCTGCTTGCGTGCATAGTGGCCTCGAAAGCAGAAGTGTGGCCCGTCGTTACTGGCGCCAAGGGAGACACGATTCCGCATTTTGCAGACCTAGAGTCTGTCCTCGTCGCTTCGGCGGATGTCGACGATGCAACCCTCCGAGCATTGGCGAATGCGGGGTTGCGCGTAACCCAGGTTCCCGAGTATATCTTGCAGCTTTTAAGCAACAGCGGGGTGACCGATGTTCGGTTCACCTTACTTTCTCCGGGCGTCGCCTATCTGAATCTATGTGTAAGCCCTTTCCCTCCATTGTTCGCCCATCTAACAACCGAAATTCAGAGTCATGTTAGTGAAATCCAGGCCATGGACGCGACCGATCGGACGGCCCTCCTACAATACCTGCTCCGTACAAACCAGCTGGAAAATGTCGTTGGACTGCCGCTCGTTCCTCTCGTCAATGGGGACTTCTTGACACCGATGCCGCGTGGCACAACGCTGATCCATACTATGATGGACCAGGCCGAATACGCCGTATTCAAGCGGCTGGAGGACTCGGCTGTATCCCTTCCCTTGATCCCTGCGCATCTCAGAGATCTTTTCCGAATTCACGGCCCTTCCAGCCTTAACGTCTCGGTTCTTACTCCGGAGAAAGTCGCCTCGTATCTCAGGTCCTCGCCCCTCGGGTTTGATCTCTCGCAGCGACATGAAGGCAAACTCGATAGTGACGTAGTCTCTTGGCTGAGCACGTTTTGGTCGTGGCTAGGGACATGGCCAGCCCGCGATCAGTTATTCCCCCATATCCGTTTGTTGTGTGTGGTACCTACCCACACCAGCCTCGAGTCCCTTGATATCGGTGTCTTCTCAGAGGACGGAGCTGAACCCTCTTTGGTGTCCATTTTCGAGGGTCTCGGTCTTGCCTTTCTCCACCCCGCCTTCTCGGCGGATGCGCGCAAAGGTCTTGGGTACTACCCATCGGTCTTGAAAGGTCTGGGTGATATTCACCTTGTCCTCGACCGGATCAAGTTTCGCCCAAGTTTGCGATTGGAAAAGGATGAGGCACATGCCCTTTCGGCATGTTTTGGACGGCGTGCTGCAGTCATGTCAGCAGCGGCCGCTCGACGAAAACCAGCGGCGCAAACTCCGGTCCTTGCCTATATTCCCGCTCTCACTCCGTCCACCATCGTCGCGTCCGAAAAGTCTCCCAAGGTTTTGTCGGCCTTCAAGCTACCGTCGCTGCACCGAAAGACGAAGAGCGTCTCCTTACCCAATTTGGGCCACATAGTCGAGGGTGCGACGGTTCTGGGTATCCCTAGCGCCAATTCGGTTCTTCTCCCCGTTGCCAATGATGTTGTTTACCTCGATGGGGCCCATGTCGATCTCGCGCTCCTACCCCAGCTCGCGCCGAGCAACAGCATTCCGTGTCGAATATCGACATCCTGACACTCGCACTCGAGCATTTTTCTCTGCAGTCAAAGAACCTTCAGGCTGCGTTCCTCGACCACATGGTCCGGAATCGCGATGCACTCCCTCTGAGCCTTTTGAAATCCCTCCAGAAAGTTGTCTTTGTTCCTGTCCTCGATGGAACGTTGCAGTCCCCTGAGCACGTTATCGACCCCACGAGGTCGGATTTGGTCGCGATATTTTCGGAGAACCCAGATCGTATACCGAAGACGCTAGCCGATGACTTGCTGATTCTCCGACACTTGCGGTCTTTGGGGCTGCTTACAGCTACGCTCACGGTCAACATTGTGACAGAACGTATAAAATTCATTTCTTCGCGCTCATCTTTGGTTGAGACTAGGCTACTCGCCACCCAGCTATTGACCATGCTATATACCTCCGCTCTCGATTGCACGTCGCTCGAAATTCCGCAGGAAGCCAAGTGGTTACCTACTGCCCGTGGCTTAGTCGGTCGAGGAGAATGCTTCGATGTTGCTCAGCAACCCGAGCTATTCGACGAAGTGGTCCCGGTGCTGGATCGTACTATGAAGTTGACCCCTTCCCTCCGAACTGCGCTTGGTTGGGATCAGCCAATATCGATGCCGATTTTGAAGAACCAACTTCGTGCGGTGCTTCGCAGTGGTCATGCTTCGACTTTGAAATTGGACTGCCTGATAAAAGAATTCAGTGCTCGCACCCTCAGCGAAGAAGATATAACCGAGCTTACAAGCATTACTTTTGGTCGAGCCTGGATTCCCATCCCCCCCAACCATCTTGCGCCTACCAACTACGCTGTCTTCTCCTCGACATTTGGTCTCACTGGATTTCATCGGATTCCTATCACTGTTCAGCCGCACGTCCAAAAATTTCTTGAACGCATGGGATGCACCGAAAGCCCGTCATCAGATGTTCTTGTAAACGAGCTGAAGGCGCTGGAAAAGAAATCGCACACACAAGACGTCGTTGATCAAGTGATCTTGATTCTCACGGTACTTGTCGAAGATCTGAAGTCAATTAACCGCAAGGACCTACTCGTGCCCGACAACAATGGAGTCCTTCGCCCAGTGTCCGAGGTGTACTACAATGATGTCGGAGACAGGGCGTGTTTGATCGATTCGTCGGGGCATTATCTAGCCCATCCCAAGCTTTCGGACGAGTTGAGCAAGCAGCTTTTGATGGACCGGCTTGGATTCAAGTCTGTCGAGCTTACGCCTGGCGTCGACATGGGCGAAACGTTGACCACGACAATCCGCAATGTCCTGAAACAATACTCCGAGCAGCAAATTTGCAATGAATTTTTGGCAAACGCCTGCGACGCCGATGCAACCAAGTTTGGAATTTGTGTAGATGAACGTCCAGGGCCTGTTGGCAAGCTACTGTCTGCTACCATGGGGCCATTCCAAACTTGCCCTTCACTGGTCATGTATAACAGTGGGGAATTTAGTGCTAAAGATTTCGAAGGAATATGCAGAACAGTATGTTAGCCGCACTTTTGCTCCCAATCCATTCTCTGACTTGGAATTTTCAGGGGATAGGTGGTAAAGAAGGGAGGACCACCACGATCGGGCAGTTTGGCCTTGGAGTTCTTTCCATGTTCCACTTCACCGAGGTAAAACTTAACCCTACCTGTACTGGCGTGTATGAAGGCAACCGCGCATTCAGTTGCTCCCTTTTATGGTAATCGACCTACCATAAAAGGAAATTTATCCCGAAAAGGGTATGCATTACGCATTACCGTTCCTACCCATACACGCCGGCGCAGTACTGTCTCAACTAGGCTAACTGGATTTTTAGATGGCCATGATCGTCTCTGGTAGCTATGTGTTATTTTTGGATCCATCCAAAACGCATCTTCCTATCCAAGGTTTGAAACTCTAGGCTCTTTGTATCGTCTAGGCTGACCAAGGTATCAGGTCGAGCGTCTCTCCTTCTACCCCTTGACCAAATTAAACGGTATGCGCCATATCATATTAATGAGTACTAAATTCTAACTTAGTCCAGATGGTATCCTGACCACCTTCAATGCGTCGATGGACTGTTCAACTTCCACATAGATCGCGGGGACATTACGGAGGCGTGCGTCCATTCTTCTTCAATCGTTTCTTCAACTGATTTTATGCAGACTATCTTCCGGCTTCCTCTGCGAAACTCTTCGCACATTAACGCACATTCCATTCTGAACACAGCTCGTATTACGCCGCAGTATGTGCGAGAGAAGATTGTCAAGGGTTACTTTTACGCCGCAAAGCAGGCTCTCATCTTCACAAAATTAGAGAGCATTGTCACTCTCACTCGGGATGCTTCTGGCAATCAGAGCAATGGATGGGCTGTATCGGCTTCGCGGGATCCTCCCCAAATCATCTTCAATTTCAAGTCGCAGCTCGTCCATATCCGCACTGGAGCGGAATCTGAAACCGAAGATTTCAAAGTCGTCTCCGTATCATGTCCACTGGGTGATTTGCCCGCTGAACTTACTCCGCTGATTGGATCCCACCGATTACGATCACCCATCACTGTCGGCCTAGCCGCCCCGCTTGCTCAAAGCAATGCCAATCACCACCTCTTCTCGACACTCCCTCTTCCAATGACGACAACTCTTCCGGTTCATTTAAGCGCCTCCTTTATCCTCAGCCCAGATCGACGACATATACGATCTGATGATTATAGCAATCCGGAGTCCAAATACAATCGGTGGCTGCTTTCGGTCGCCGCTCCTCCTTTATATCTCTTCCTTTTGGAGGATTTGTTGAAATCCCATACTCGGCTTGGCAATGAGGCATGGTGGCCGGGGAATACAGGTCAACAACAGGACAGCATTTCCAAATACCTTGTAGATGCATTCTATTCGACCCATCTAGCCGCCACCAAGCGACGCGTTTGCGCGAGTGTTTTTGACGCTGAACAACAACTCCGACCTTCCGACGTCCTCCTGGGTGGGAATGAGCCCGCTCCAGTTAGTAAAATTCTGGCCTTGCTCAACACTCCCCATATTGTTCGACTCCCAGCCAAGGTTCGTGAACGTTGCGCTGGTGCGATGAAGACAGTGGACCCCGCTTTTGTCAAATCGGAGATCAAGCAGAAAAACCGTAGTCTTGTGTCGTCATTCCGCAATGGTGAAGTGACGACGCGTGATATTCAGAGTCTAGTCAATTTTCTCGCCGAAGACAGCACGATGGACTTCAGTGGGCTTCCGCTATTACCTCTGGCAGATGGGAAGCTCGCGGTACTGCAACCGTCTGGATCCACCACCCACTACGTATGGAAGCCGACCTATCCTGACCGTGTACTCTTCCGATCGGAATATTTGGTCGATCCGGCCTTTGTCGCAGACAAAATTTTGGATAAAGGCCTCAACGTAACCAGACTCACGGTCACCGCCGTGGAGAAATTGATTAAGGAGCACTTTTCGGAGGCTACCGAAAGGTCTGGGATGAAAGCGGAGGAGGAAGAGTGGGTTCGAACATTCTGGGCGGAATGTCCCCACTTCGGCCTTCCTGCGGAGACAAGATTTTCTTCTTTTCCACTAGTGCGCACCACTCGTCCAGGCCATTATGTGTCTTTGAACAAGTGTTATACCAATGCGGTGATCCTCGCCAGCAACTCCGAGCCATTCTGGTTGTGCAATCTGCTCACCGAACTCGGTGCATCTGTCGTTCAACGTGACAGCAAAGAGTTGTCGAAGACCCTCCGCGATATTCTCAAACTTCACCCTCCCTTCAATTTCGCAAGGGTGCTCCAATTTTTCCAGACGATACAATCGTCAATTCCCAGTCGTTTTGCTAAACTCGACCCTTCTATTCACGCTGAGTTTGCAGACTGGGCCCGTGGCCAAATTACCCGCACGCCTGAGGCCTTATTCCCAACCGCTAGCGCCCTGCCGATTTGGAAGAAGCTACAACAGGAACAAGCGGTTACTTTACATGCGGCATCGGAACTCAAGATGCTACCTTTCGGAATTAGTCGTGACATCGCCCTGCGCTTTATTGGCGTACCTTCAGTGGAGTATAATGCATCACTTATTCACTTGAGGGTCGTCCCTTTGAATTTCAATCAATTTTGGCAAGTTTTCATCATGCAATACCGTAGTTACTTGACGTAACCCTCAGGTATCATCTAAAATTGCCGACCACCCTGAAATCAGAAGACCAGCAAGTCTACAAGCAACTATTGACTCTCATGCCTTCAAACTTTATCTACAATAGTGATAGCATGCAAGTCTCATCTCCGTGCCTGAGCGTGAAGCTCACCAATATTTTCAGACTTGTCCCTGACGGCAATCGCCTCCTCGTTAAGGCTAATACGCTCTATACTCGACACGCTCTTTTTGTTGCTGCATTTGGCTCAGATTCGTCTCCTACTCACTTCATTCTCGATATTTTCAGGTTCGGTTGAAGTCTTTTGCAGCTCAAAACATGCACTGATTTTCATTTTTCAGGGATTTGGAGCCTCGGCTTGTTTCCCTTGGACTCAAGAGCCACACCAATCTTGACGTGCAAACTTTCAAGGCCTGTGCTCAAGCTATACAAGCTGATGCAACTCATCCAAACATCACGGCCCGAGCACGCATCGTATTTCGGGCATATGGGGAAGATGTTCCATTGCGTATCGATTCCACCCAAGGCCATCTTTGGCGCGAATTGGATAAATTGCGCTTTGTTCCCCGCGAGCCTCTTCGTCGCCGAACAATGGGAATTGAAGAATCATCCGTCTATGTCAAACATCTCCCCAGTATCGTGTCCCCGGATCAAGTGCTCTTGCTCGAGCATGAGCCGTGGCGTGGACCCAACGAGCTGTCCTATTGTATCCGCCAGAGGAGCGACTGCTACTGGCGAATCCCCGTTTCGGCCAACCCACTCCACGGGAAGTTGTCAGTCGCCTTGATTTCCACTTTTGAATTGCATCGCTAATCGGCAGTGTAGGTCGAACATCTTCGTGTTCTTGCTCTGCTGGTTGCGAAAGACTACACCTCGGATATCTATCTTCTTTCGGATCTGGAAGCGACATACAGGTGGCTCGATGATCACCAGGATGAGGTCGAGGACATCATAATCGAGTTCCACCACCAACCGCTATTCCTGAACGTCGACGACCCAAAAACTGATCCGTGGCTCTGGCATTCGGCCGACGAACTTTCTTTAACATTCTGGACGGTGGCGATCTGAAATCTGTCAAGAAATTCTTGCTGCCGTTCAAGGACCTGCTCACCGTTTCGGGCGTCGAGGACATCGTCAATGCGCCAGTCCCGGGGCTTGTACGGTCGTCGGTGGATGCGCAGTTGACGCTACTGCGCACGGGCTTCCAGACGATGAGGATCGAGGCAAGTTGACGGATGTGGTGTTCATTTCCGACGACGAGGCGAGGTACGGCGCGCACCGCGCCTATCTAGCGCCTATGAGCGAATATCTCAACGATCTGTTCTGCGGGTCCTTCACCGAGTCGGGTCCAGGAACCGCAGATGATCCTGTGGAAATTGAGTGGATTATTCCGGACCGTGTGTCGAGGCTGTCTTGGGTGGGTGGCTCTTCACCATGTGCACGTATCCTATCCGATGCTCATAATTCCTTACAGATTATCTCTATTTGACGAAAGCTCCTGGTTTGGAGCGGCTTGATGATCTGCTCGACGTTATGGAGTAAGTCAAGCCCTTCCTCGTTCTGCTTTTCTCATAATTTCCAGTCTGTCGAACTATTGGGGCCTTGGAGAGCTAAATCAACTCGTGCAGGCCAAGATCATTGGCAACAACCAGATATCCCCAGCGACATACGAAGAGGGTGAGTTACTTTCTTGGGGTGTATTCTTTGGCGCTGACCCGGGTCCACCCAGTCGTCGCGCGCGCAACGGCACTAGATGCAAAGCTGCTTCTCGATGCGTGCGAGTTCTTCGAACGGGAGAACCGCGAGGCCATCCTACGGCTGAAAGGAGAATACAAGGGCAAGCGGCGGTCGGCGCGGCGGCTGCCGAAGAAGACGCCCACTACACGTCCTTCGAATTTCGATGTAGCGTCCACCTCTTCTGGCCAGACCAGTACCGTCACATCCAGTTTGTTGAAGCTGAAACCACCGCCAAGGCGAAGAAAGCAGCAAAGGGATTCATGAAGGGGCTGCGGAAGGTAATTAAATCCATTCGATTTAAAGAATAATCTAAACTATTGAAATTTAGGTCGGGGATTCATGGGATTTTATGTCTTAAAGCATCGAAAGATACTTCATTGTTGTATGTACTTATATTACAAAAACCTTATACTACCAAGCCCGCTATCGATACAAAAAGAAAAAGGACGACGCGTCAAGCGGCGGCACATCGAGCGCTTCTATCTTGCCATGACGGCGAGGTTGAGGGCGCCGAGGACGATCTCGTATGCGAGCTCGACCGTGTCCCAGAGAGCGGTATCATCGATACCGAGCGCGACCATGTCCTGCCAGAGCTCCTTGACGTGCGCCGTGTGCGTCATCAAGACCTGCACATTCGACGTGGACGCGGCGCAGAGGTGGGCAGAGAGGTGGTGGAGGTCGGCGCCGGACTGCAGGGCCGCGCGGACGGTTTTGTGCGTGAGAGCACGGAGAAAGTGTGGGGGTATCGGGAAGAGCGCGGTCAGGACGGCGTCTAGGCGCTTAGAGTACATGAAGGCATGTAAGATTGCGAATGCTGGGGCAGAAGGAAGGGCGAGCGGGAGTACAGGAAGGTGCACGGAGGCGGACGCGCGGGGGCTGGGGGAGGGAGCCGGGGGAGTTTTGAGCAATGGGCGGCGAGCACCAGAGCGTGAATCGGAAAGATGAGGTGGGTGTCATCGGGTCCGGATGGGCATGCGTTAGAAATGGCTAGGGCATGGGTGGGGTAAGACGGGTGTATGCAGTCTCGCAAGGGAAAGATGGGGACTGTGATGTACGGTGGGAGACTCGACTTGGGGAGTGCGCTAGGGAGATGTGATGGGGAGAGAGCTGAAGTGCCGGCTAACATTCTATTACGACGCGATAAGCAAACATAAAATTATTCAAAGTCTTACAACTCACTGAGGGGCAGTTGCGAGGAGATTTTTGCGGATAAATTCGACAGATACATTTCCGAGATCTGGAGACGCGGCGAGCAGGGCGTCGCGCGCAACCTCCGTGAACGATGGCCGCACAAGAGTCCGAGGGAGCTGGAAGTTGGACGGGCCGGCGCGTTTAGAAGTAGACTGGCGATGCATGGCGGGATAATATAAAGAGTAAAAGGAGATCTTTGCAACTGCGGTGACCGGGTTCAAGTTGGTGGAGTCGAAAACACTAACCAGATTTATAGATTTCCGGTACAATAACTAAATACACATTGTCAATCGCTTTTGTAGGCGCACCTAATCTGAGTGATCCGGGTTCAGTTTCCCGGTGCCTGCAGGTCGGGCACATAATAGGACAAGTTCAAAAGGCGTTCTGCTTTGGGAAGCAAACTGATGATGCCGTCACATTGCTCTAATTGTAAAAATCCCATTTGGGCTCGTGCGGCTCGCCACCCAATTGTCTTGGAGTTCGCGGATTTAGAGAATGATTCCACAGCATGTGAAGGTTTTAAGCAAAAACGCAGGAGTGGTCGCGTCAAGTTGTGAAGTGAATTTCTTGGTGAACTTGTTCTCGGAGGCTTGGAACAAGCAGAACAAGATCGCGCTACACACACAACGATATAATGGGTCAATTCCACGCGACTAGCGGATGCATACCTTGCCGAGAAGACATTTATTGTCCCATCCACGCCAATGACTCCGAAACTTGAAGTCCATTTTATTGTGTGTCCATTCCTCGGTCACGATGGTGCCTTGTACTTGCGCTGTTTCGCACGCCCATTTGTATCCCGGCTGCTCACCTGCCTGGTTCGTTGAACTTCAATTGTGTTGCCAGGATTCTCGGTGGCAGGAGTTTTCGCGAAAGACGTACCACCATAATAATGAGAAGACGCGAATCTTCTCAAGCTGTAGTCGCGCACAAGTAATTGTAATTTCCGGCGTCGAAGCGGCGGAGGAACCTGTGTTCGTCAAAGTGCTTGGGACCGAGCGCCGAACCCTATTGGTAGACAATTAGATTCCGTGACGTATGATTATGATCCACACTCTGATCGGCAGTCCGATCCGAGGGCAGAGACGGAGTTCAAAGAATTTAATTTCCGTACAAGCGCTGAACCAAGCACAATATGTACTTACGCCATAGAAAAGTAGCCGAGAAAGGGTGCTTCCCTCTATGAGAAAGAGATCGCGTTCCCCATGCGGGTACTCAGAATCGACGGGCATCGACTTGGATTCCGATCGAATGCAGGAAGTAAAACCATTTATTATGTGCACAATAACTAAAAATCGAGCCCTATTTTGCGCTGAATAATCAATGCGGAGAGTAGGATGTGGTCAAAGTACTCGTGTCCGTCAGGGAATATTGTAAGCACAGCTTCTGGAAGCGGTGGAGGGGCGTCGAGAGGAGGGGGGACGAATGAAGCCAGTTGCTTAGGCGATTGTAAAGTATAGCACTACAGCAAATGAGCATGTATACGAGATGAAACTGCACTGCACTTACAATACACATCGGAGACCCGTCTTCAAGCGTAGTGCGGCAATCCCACCGCAGGCCGATTTCATCCCACCTCCAAGTCCAGTGTCGCTGTGAATGCGCATTTAAAGTCGCAACCGACGCGAAGTGTGGGGCACATACGGGAGAATTTACGTTGAATAACACATTCGAGAGACGCGTCGTTATATCCCCGATCGTTATAATAGCTCGGCGGTGGTTCAATGAAAGTCTACGTAGTCGTCAGAGATGATATCGGACACTTTGCATGGTTGGCCGCGTACTCGAAGTTCCCGATAAACGTCTCTCTTTCACCTTCCACACGATGCACCGATGTGTGGTAGGAGATTGGAACGAAGGGATTGAGGTTCAGAGATACAGCTATGCGGTACTGGCCCTGGTCGTCCTCATCCTCTGGTGGGACCATCAGCATCGAATTTGAATCAATGGCTAAGGGATGAGGGCTGAATGTGTAGGAGCGAGGATTCTTCGGTTTGCGCACGCGCGAATAGCGCGGGGGTTGAGAACGGTTTGAGGTTACATAGCTAGGCCAGCAGTCAGCAGGAAATTACACCGAAATTGAAGAAATTATACTAGTATACTCTGGTAGTTTTTCGACAGAACCACTACTCGTGCTACCGGCTGTGCCGTCTTGTGAATCTAGGGAGAAATGAGAAATTTCTCTAGGAAAAAATAAAGTGCATACTCAGTACTATCATGGAAGAAAGGAAGAAGTGATATGATGTTACCAGTGTGTTACCGTTGCGCCAGCGAGCAGATAGCTGGTGAGAGTTACGGTGAAAGCAGTGAGGTCACACTAGTCACACCGTGACGCTTACTCTTCACGATGGCCTTTACACTGCAGCTCGGAACGCCAGTAAATACTGCTCTGTTCCTCTTTATCCTGTACTCTGTGCAGCGCATTGTGTTCCCAAGTGTCTCCAAACCAGCCACTATTCCGCGGGAGTTCAAAGCCGGTTACTCATGGATGCCTAAATCGCACCCGCCGACTGTCTTGTTCAAGACGTACACTCCCAAGACCCTGGAGCCGTTCTCGGGCAAGGATGGAGGACGCATCTTGCTCGCGATAAATGGCATTGTGTTCGATGTCACCGCGGGGAGGAATTTCTACGGTCCTAGTTCGTCTCTTGCATGCTATGTCGTGAGATTCTTGTTCATGAGCTGCAGATGGAATGTACGGAAACTTTGCGGGGAGAGATGCGTCCAGGGGGATGGCAAAGCAGTCGTTTGACACTGGTAACTCCTCTTGTTACTCTGCATCTCCGCAACTCACACACTGCGGTCTAGAAATGTTGACCCCGGTTGACCAATCTCTCGACAAGCTCACCGACCTCCAGCAAGATGAGATGTCAGTGTCTCTTTTTGTGCACAACTATTTCTCTAATCTCTCATTTACTCCCCAGAGATAACATGAGAGGTCTGTTTTGTGCATCAATATTGATCTAATGAGTCTCATTCATGCTCTTCAGGCTGGATTGACCACTTTTCCAACAAGTACATCATCTGTGGCAAACTTGTCGAGAACGATGCCATCTAGAACTAACCAGGTTTCGTTTCAAAAGTGTCCTAGTCATCTGTAAATATCCATTTTATTTGGCCCTTGCTACTGGCCGGTTCTCTCGCTGC